>LGRX02004290.1:0-54658 GCA_001247695.2 Cymbomonas tetramitiformis
ATCCGCGGATGAGTCGCTCACCTTCAGCTCCCTCTATTCCTCGGGCGACTCATCCGCGGATGAGTCGCTCACCTTCAGCTCTTCCCTTTCAGCGCGGCAGAATCAAAGACATGGCTAAATCAATTTTGTGTTTTTTGTTGTTTATAGGTCTTAAACTCAAGAGCTTCTCAAACACATAGCTAAAGGTAAAGATGCCAAAGCGAACCCGAGAAGTCACTCCTTTCCCTGAGGACCATATGCTGTTCTTGGAGATGTGCGGGAACCGACTGAGTCGGTCCGCATATGATTCTGCATTTGTTGCTCCTCTGCCGCTCCATTTTCCAGTTGCCCCTTTACCGCCTCCTCCTCCCCCACCACCTCCTCCTATGATCTGGAGGTGGTCGTACCGTTATGAGCTCTACGTGGGGGAGCCTGTTGCACCCCACCGTGCTCCCCCCGGCCGAGGCCGCATCCGGGGTGGCCATGGCTTCACCCGCGAGCCCTCGCCGCTGTACTTGCGGGCGGAGGAATAGGACACAACGTGTATATATGATATTTTTATTCATATTTTGTTGTGCATATTTTGTTGTGTATATTTTGTTGTAGTAGTATTTTGTTGTGTATAATTATGCAATCATCTCAAATATTCTGCTGTTATTCATCTCTAGAACGGGGGAATGGCGCGGCCGTGCAAACGGACAAACCTAGTACCTAGGCTCTGGAATGAAGTTATAAAACCCTTCTGCGGTAACCGGGAAAATCTCGGGCCAAAGTTTGGTGTACATAATTCCATTGCTCAGAGATGAATATACTAAAGATATGATATGATGTTGTTTAGCAGGGCCGTGTTATATTTATATCATTCATGATTTTCGTTTCTTAATTTGTGTTTTCTGTGCATGGTGACATGCAGGGTTATGAGTTCTTCTTCCGAAGAGGGCGCGGATTCAGTTGAAGGGCCTCCTCAGGCCTATTCCTTTGCCCGGAAGCTTTGTGATAATGACTTTAACAGGGTTCCAGTCCTTGCAGATATGTATTCGAAGGAAACAAGCGGTGCATATGGTCTGGGATGGTGGAGCATGAGCATCATCCCAAAAGCTTACAAGTACCCACTCCTCAAGACTCCAAGGCAGGCAGACAGTCTTGTCGGCGAGTCGATGCTTGTGATTCATGGCATGATGACGATGGCAGCGGGCGAGGATTTCGAACCTTTTGCACTCGTGGTCGCTGATAAACAGGCTCTGGGATGCTGTCCGTTCGTGGATTTCGTTCATACTATGCTGAAGAGAAACGTACCCAAACAGCAGCCCCTGCAAGGGAGAACTGGGAAAATTGGTCAGTATTTTCTCTCATTCTTCCCTTCGTTTTCCTTCTCCTTCTAATTCAGGCCTTATTTATCTTCTGCTTATCTTTTCTAATTCAGCCTTTCGAATTCATTCGTTCTTTTCAGTACCTCAGCACCTCTTAGCGGGAATCATCATCGACAAAGTATTGTCATTTGGGCGCCCTGAAATCCCTGAACCTGACGCTGACACCGAGATGACCGTTGTTGCACAATGGTTCAAGACGTATATCGATCTCGCCAAGGACAAGGACATAGCAGAGCATCCTCGCTTCTTAGGCATTATGCTCGCAATGGATAAATTCATTTGCCCTGGCGCGCAACCCGTAAAAAAGAGGCCCATCGGTACAGTGCCCAAAATGTACACTGCTGCCTCTGACTGCTTTACTGCATCGCCTTTCATCACGACCCGGGAGTTCCGCCGTGAAGATATCTTCAGAGCTATCGATGCAAAGTACATGCTTATCACGCAAGACAACGAGCGACTCGACAATCTTCACAAGAATCTTGGTGAAGCAGACTATTTGAAAAACGAATATTTCCCAAAGATGCTCAAGTGCTTCACCGAACTTGTGGATACATTGCATACTATTCACACCGAGCAGTACGAGGATTATTCTCGACTCCACTCAAAGAAATACACCCCCAAAAACAATAATCTCCAGATCGTTGAACCGACTTTGCACATCTCGACATGGGCCGCGTTTGTCTCCGAGGTAATGGTTTCAAAATTCACCCCTTCTGTCAATTTTATGTTATTTTAATGCTTATCGCGTTCCGCTGCTTCTCACCTATCCGTTTGATCGCAACAGTATCTTCCAGATCTTGGGAGTATTCGCAAAGCCGAAGATCATCTCCTGGCGGAGAACGTTCCAGAGAAAGTATCTGAGTCCGTCGAAAACTTGCAAAAAGCGGCGGAAAAGGCCCCAGTGCAAGACGAGCCCGTCCGTCCTCGACCTGAAGGACAAGATACTGCTTTGATGCAGAAAGATGTCGTCGTCATTGACACCACACCGATATTCCACAAACGAGGATATGCCTACATTTTGGACAGCGCCCCGACGTGGACAGCTCCAGACGGCAGCGTCCGTGAAGACGACACGACGGTGGCCCGCATCCGATTTGCAAATAAGGAAGCTGGAAAGGACGACGAACTCGTGAGATCGAAACACTACCTTTGGATCATAGGTAAATCTCCCTCTCTCTATCTTAGATAAAATGTTATCTCTTCAAATACTGAGAATTAATTTGCTTTCGTGTTGGCAGGGGGTGTCGGCAGTGCGGACCTTCTTCCTCAATCTTTGGCTGAGGTGCCAACGCAACCAGTTGCCAACTCGGCACTCGAAAGCGATGCCGGTGAGCCGATATAAAACATCTCTCCCTCTCTATCTCCCTTTCTCCTTCGCTCTCCGTCTTAGGTCACAAAAATGATATATGTATTCAAATACTGAGAATTGATTTGCTTTTGTGTTGTGAAAAGGTTCCGATAGTGACGGGCCTCCATCTGATGTTGAGGTTCCAACGCAACAAGTTGCCAACCCTGAAGGCGATGCCGGTGAGCCGATATAAAACATCTCTCGCTCTCTATCTCCCTTTCTCCTTCGCTCTCCGTCTTAGGTCACAAAAATGATATATGTATTCAAATACTGAGAATTGATTTGCTTTTGTGCTGTGAGAAGGTTTCGATAGTCACGGGCCTCCATCTGAAGCTGAGGTTGAAGCTGAAGCTGAAGCTGAGGTGCCAACGCAACCTCCAGTTGGTGGAGACGATACGGGTCGTAAACTACCATATACAAAAACGGCTACACCTCCTTCAATTGAAACTACACCTCTCACTCGTAAATCTCGAAGACTCTCTGGAATAAGCCCTTCAGGTTCCTGCGAGGCAAGCCCTGCACGTGCAGAGCCATCAGGGGCATACCCTGCAGGTGCAGGGCCATCAGGGGCAAGCCCTGCAGGTGCAGGGCCATCAGGGGCAACCCTGCAGGTGCAGGGCCATCAGGGGCAAGCCCTGCAGGTGCAGGGCCATCAGGGGCAAACCCTGCAGGTGCAGGGCCATCAGGGGCAAGCCCTGCTCCAGGGCCATCAGCGGCAAGCCCTCTCCCATCAGCGGGCCTTGTATCTCCTGCAGCTGGAACTCCGCAGCGGCCAATTCCTGCATTCATCATGGAGCAGGGTGATGAGGAGATTGTGTCCCCTTCAAAGACTCCGAAGACCGCCGATGAAACCGAGGCAGATGAGCAAAAAAAGCAGGCTGCCATTCGCAAGTATGCATCTTCCCTCCTGAGATTTACTTATACGACCATTGCTTTTTTTGATGGTGTATGTGCATTACTAAAACCAAGTATACGTTGCTTATGTGGGCCATCAGGGAAATCGATGACATGCATAAGTTGGTCGACAATAATAATCCATGTGCGACATCGTGGAGAATCCCCATCCAGTACATCGATGATGCAGAAGGAGCGCATCGCCCTCGACCACTGGACGAACATCACGCCCAGGCTATTGCCGAAATGATGTACTGGAACCCACACACCGGTTCGGGATCTCCAGCCCTGATTTCTGTCATAGAGAATCATGAAGATCCAACGAGCACCAACCCAGAGGCATTCGTTTGGGCGGACATCGGGAAAGGCAGATACAGGTAAGACCCATTGCGTTGATGGATGCATGCATATGTGTTCCAACTTACACTTTCTTTGTTATTCTACAGATTCACCTGCTTTGGACATCAGCATTTGCTGGAGGCAAAGCGTCGCTGCGTCAAGGCGGATGAAGCAAAGCACGCAAACCATGAAAATCGAACGGAAGCGTTTCAGTTCATCGAATGCCGTCTCTTCATGAACTTGAGCGCCATCGAAATGAATCAGGTGTGTCTCACTCATGCCAGTTTTCTCAGGTGCTTCTCAGGGCTTACATACTCAAGTGTTTAGGAGGTTTACGGTCGGCCAGCTTCTCAGCTATAGTCATGATCCGTGCAATTCGTTTGCGCACGCAGCTTGGGAATGAGCAGAACAACATTGACGCCTACATGAAGCACCGCAACATGACGGAGATCATTCTTGGCATGCGAAAACACGTGGAGAAACTGATGGCCGAACCCAACGAGAGAGACGCTGGAATGAAGAGTTTTGAGAACTTGAAATACCGTCGGGTGCCGCCGAAGCAGAACTTGAATCCCGAATTCGAAGCGGCGCTGAAGACGCAGGTGTTCAATCACCAGAAGCTGAATGCAGACAAGAAGAACACGCATTGGGCTGCTTGGGCTATCTCGGTGCAATCGTACCAGTTGTTCAAACAACTTCAGAGAGGTGCTGCCATTTTTTGTGAATTCCGTCCCGACATTATTCTTATTTGCTCTTAGGTGTTTTTGCAGTAGCTAACTGACGATTTGGTATTTCATGTTTCCGCTTTCAGTGATGAAGGCCCACAATGAAGGTTTGCTAGAGGGAGTTGACCCGGACAATGAAGACGCCACGGAGACGACCTTGGCCACGGTTGGGTCATCTCGCAATAAGCGTAAACGTTCAATCGGTATGTCGACCGGCACAACTGACCTCAACGCACCAACGACCAAGCAACCTAAATGGGACCCCACAGCCGGAAAGCCGATCGTCTACCATGATCTGCCGAAGGGGTTCTATGAAAGCTGGGCCCCCTTGACCGAAGGACACTTACGTGAGATCACTGACCTCGTCGACGAAGCCGTCATCGAACGGAAGTACACGGTCAAAGATATGATCAACCGTATCGCCGAGATCAAGACTCTCAACAATGTTCGAGAGAACCTAATGCTGCTTGCCTCAGAGGCTCATAAACGATTCAACATAACAACCTCCTTGGAATCGACACCGGCCTACCGGCAACTGAGCTTTCTCAAGAAAAACCGGCATTCTATGCAGCTCTTTCTGCAAACACAACCGGGAGGGTTCGAAAACGACATATACGACATAGGTGCAGCCTGCTTCATTCCTTACCTAGATGAAGATGGGTATCCCATACCTAAGGAAAGGAAACCAGTGGATGCTGTCGTGGATCCCGGTGCTCCCGAGTCGAAGTTCTGGGCTCGTAAGATGACGTACGGTGAGCTGGATGCAGAAATCATTGCGCTGCAAAAGAAGCTTGACACCTTTACGTTTCCCAACCCAGAACAAGACTGGGGGAAGTTTTGCGAAGTTTTCCCAGGGGCTGGGGATGAGAGAGAAATACGTACATTACTGAAGGTAATTTACCTAAGTTGCGCCCTCTGGTCGTCCTTCACGATATCTGATTTTTTCCATATCGGCTTGCGCGTTCAATTAACAACGGGGTTTGTTTACAACTGTACCAGGCGGGAGTGGTGCCCCCGAAGGTCTCCTGCAAGAACGAGCAGGAGAACCGGAAATTTCAATTTGAACAACGGCCTGCAAAAGAAAAACAGCGGCACGAGGAGAAGATAGAGAAACTGATCAAAAACATTCCGAAGGATATAAAGTTCTACTGGAATAATATCGAGAGCAGGATGTTGCTGAAAATCGGGTCGACGACAGCATCGACTGCGGAAAACATCCTAAAGGATCTTCCAGGTGCGTATCTCGGTTTCATATTCCATTTGTGCACCGTAGCTATGTAATTACTAATCGTTTACATTGCACACAGGTGTGAGTTATCGAATATTGTCAAACGTTCCTGAGGGCCAGCAAGTCGACGATGATGACTACTTCTACACTCACAAGATTCCGCAGTTGGTTTTCAAGAAGGACTTTCTGCTGGAGCCCGCATCACCTGAATCCTTCACGACTCTTCCCAGGCTTCCATTCACCGGTTTCATTATGGATTGCGAGTATGCTCTGGACTCGAACAAGAAATGGTTCCCGAAACCTCTCTTAGCAGGAGAGTTCAAGCAATTCCTACACAACTTCAACAATTTGACCACGTGTGATGATTGGGTAGGGGGATGTTTCTGTGGCTTCCAACAACACCACGAGTTCTTCGAAGCCGCCAAGCAGTTTTGCCACGGGAACGCCGAAAAGATGTTCTGGGTGAAACCTTTGAGCAGATCGAACATGATGCCCTTGGAATCCGGCGTTGCGCCACGGAACTACGCCAACCGCATGGAGTGCTTTGTCTTGTGTTACTACGTCAAGGAAGCAACACCTACAGGTCCGTAGATGTTAAGTTACGTACAATTCTGTGATTGCTTTTTGGCGTCTAAGCATGGGCAATCTGACTAAGCAGCGCTGATTGCTCTCGCAGACGAAACCCACCCAGCCGTTCATAAAAGGCTTCCCTGGATGAAGAACTTGATTAGAGTTCTCGGTGAGGAGGAGAATGCGGATAGTGATGTCGTCGATAAGCAGTTCTTGGCTTCTTGCCGAACCAACACCTGGGAATATGCCCCTGTACACTCGTCGAAATTCGCCATTAACTCCGAGGGTAAAAGAATTAACAAACACCAGAAGCCGCTGAAGCTCATCCACGACCTCATCAATATCCATATGCGAGGTCCTGAGTTAGAGGGGGAAGCGAGGGGGAAATCTGCGTACGAGGGGGTGTTACCTCTTCATCACGATTATCACTTCATCTTGGATGCGTGCTGCGGTTCGGGGACCACTTCGGTAGCCGCCAACATGTTGGGATTGGGTTCCGTCGCTTTCGATAGGTAAGCATTCATGTCTACATCCATTTTTTGAAAAATACTTTGTATATCGGTTTTAACAAGTGCTGGTGTCTTGGATGCAGGGAGCAAGGTATGGTCGACTCAGCGAAAGAGCGCATTAGGTTTCCTGATGGATTTTTTTCTTTGGCCGACGAAGTGTTGAGCAAGCAGGAATACGACGAGGTGAAAAGGCAGAGAGAGGCACATCGTAAAGAGCAAGAGAAAGTCGAGAAGGAGCGGGAGAAGAAGACGGCGGTCGAAATGAGGGAAACGGAAAAGGCCGCCAAGCAGCAGGAGGCCGAGGCCGCCAAGGCCGCCAAGCAGCAGGAGGCCGAGGCCGCCAAGGCCGCCAAGAAACAGCAGGCCGAGGCCGCCGAGGCCGCCAAGACCGCCAAGCAGCAGGAGGCCGAGGCCGCCAAGGCCGCCAAGAAACAGCAGGCCGAGGCCGCCGAGGCCGACAAGTCCGCCAAGCAGCAGCAGGCCGAGGCCGTCAAGGCCGCCAAGAAACAGGAGGATGCCGCCAAGAAACAGAAGGCCGAGGCCGAGAAGGCCGCCAAGAAACAGAAGGCTGAGGCCGCCAAGAAGGCGGGGCCTATACCTAAGCGGAAAGTGGCACCGGGCGGAAATCCGGGATCCGATCAGAACAAGAAAAGTAAAGCTCGCTAGGCAATGATGATTTCCCTGCTAGGACATGGTGCCAGCACCTAGGTCAATATTTGTTGATAGTCTTAATAACCTATTGTCTCAGTGCAGAAGTACGCTGATGAAACACGTATGGTATATCTTGATATGACAATTGTAAATAAAGTATATTCTCCAAAAGTATTGGCGACATATGTTGTTGTGGAACCGATGTCATTTATGGGGCGGGTGACATGCCTCCGCTTTCATTGTGATTGCCTGATTATATTGGTTAAATGAAGTTGAGCGGTACCACGACGACCATTGAGGTATGAAACCTATTCCCCTCTCTTCCAAAATCATTTCCCCGCTCGACACTTCATCGACGCACCTTTATTCCCATCCATCTCAGTTCAATCAATTCCAATGACAATACTTGCTACTTTGCGGAAGGAAAATCCAGATAAAAACGTTTGGTTACTATGGTTCCCTGAAGAGTCCTCGCCCTCAGAACTAGCGCTCAAGAAATCGATGGAAGAGGAACATAAGATACAATTTCAAATGTATGACGCAAGCGTGCATGATAATCTGCCTTTACGGATGAAATTTTTGTACCCAGTTTGCCTGCACTGCGGGCTTCAAGATCGTTCACAACTTGCAACGTGTACCGGCTGCTATCTTGCGAATTACTGCAAAGCCCCCCAAACTTGTCGGAAAGCTGATTACGCACGGCATAAGTTTTTCTGTCGTTTTGCAAGGGGTCATATATTAGGACAGCCATATGCAAGATGCCGACCTTTGTTTAAGTACCCGGGGGATACGCGGCATCCAGCAGAACGGAATTCCATGAGTGCTTGGTCCTATGGGGACTACCTGCAGTTTCTAGCCTTTTGGGAAATCCAATGCGTCGCATGTTTTGCAGGTCGGCCAAAGGGTCGCCCCGTCGTGAGACAGCAGATATCTGGCGGGCAAATCGTTACCTCGGTGCGCATTGAAATGCGGGACGCCACAATTTTCAAAACCCCTCACTTTCAGAAGTATACAGCAAGAATGGGGTTTGTACACTCCAACTTACACGCTCCAGATTTTGTATATTCTTATCCATTTTACCGTCTCACTCCGTTTGGTCGGTTGATGATGTGCATCTGCAAGTTAAGGTGCCCGAAAAGCATACTTCAGAGGTTGCTTTCATAGAATGATTGGCAATGCAGACAGGATAATCATGGACTTCGCAGACACGCCTTCGTCGCAAAATAATAGTAGATATGTACTTGTAGGTCCTTCGATCCGAGCGGACTAGTACCGGGTATCTGATAGGCTAATAATTCGGCAGGTCCAAGACTTTCCAAGATCATAAGCTCTATTTCTTGCCTAAACTACTCATTTGCCCCCTTTTCCCGTCAGCGACGCACCTGCTTCTACTTCTACCATAGTCATGCCATCCAAGCGGCAGTCTGTTTTCACATACATCGACCAGTTTGCCAAAAATCACGGGGAGTCTTACCCATGCAGCAATACAGTTCTTCTTCCGCCGGGTATGACTATCCAAACGTTGTGGCAGAACTACAATACACAATGCGTCGACGGCGAAGGCATGGAATGCTCACTCAGCCTTTTTTGTCGTGTGTTCAGAGAGGAGCTTAGCTCTTGGGTCAAGTTCCGTCGGATGAATTGATGCTATATAGCGACAGCATATAGCTTTGTCATTGAGCAAATTGACTTATCGTTGGAACACCGTTAAATATAATTGTATTCGAACATATTTTGAATGAAATTGTTATCGACGTTTCACATTTCCAATGTTGTGACATGCTATGTTTGTGACATGCGGGCCTTCGATCCGACCCACCTGAAAGAGGTCATTTGATTGGCCAACTGAAATCACGACGGCCACACTACTGAGATATTTAAGCACCTACCTTGTCCTCACAACTCACTTTTCAGCTTGGCACTTTTCTTTCTTCACCTGCCACCTCATCCAACCATGCCATCCAAGCGAGAATGTATTGTTGCCTATGTTCTTGGCATGTATGCAACATGCCCTACTGCCCCCAGAATGAGAATGAGGAATTTTGACTATCTTCCTCATGGTATGACTGTTCGAATGTTGTGGAGGAACTACAATGAATGTTATATGTGCAGGAATGCGGAAGGCAACAAATGCACGTTGGGGTATTTTCGATGTGTGTTTCGAAACGACCTTGCCTTTCGGTTCAAGTTCCGACAGGTTCAGCCGTAACGTTACCGTCAACGAAACCACGGCGGCTACGAGTCAGAATGTTATCTTGATTCCACTTTGATTTCGAGTAAGACTTAGGATTGCAACCTCCCGAGGGTTAGATTTTCGACTACTTTTCGATAAGAATAGTATACTTAAACATATGTTAACAATGTGGTAGAAGTGTATAATGTTCATTCGTCAATGGCTTGTGTTTCTTGCCGATATGCTGATGTGCCTGTGTATGGGGTTTTCTGCCTCGGTTGTGTTTTTGTCTTTGATTAAAAAATCGGCGACTAAGTGATCCCGCATGTGCGAGATATACGAATTTGATTGGACCAAAAGTACACTACTCTTGCACGACCCGCGGTCCACTCACGACCAGGTACAAAAGCTCTTGCCCGACCCTTGAAGATTCATTTCCCCCTGTTTCTTCTAACATACGCACCTTCAACCATACCTTCAAACATCTGCTGCTTACCTTGAAAGCATCGCCATCTGCAGGTATTATAGTGTGGCGCTTGCGATTACATAACACGCTACCTCCAATATGAATGCACCTCATTTCCCTGCAGACTTACCTGTTCAGCTTGAACGACTGCACATAGAATCCGAAAAATGTCGTGTGTGCCAATCCTGGAATTTGTTTCTAATTCGCGAGGAACTGTTCGTCGATCCTGCGCTGCATCCTAGATATGACATGACTAGACATGACCCCGCTTACGCGAAGTGGAGGTTTATCCGCAAAACGCGGGAAACATGGTATTTTCAACTGTTGGATGAGCATGTATACTCCGACGAGCAAGGCGTCGCTGACATAAGAACCCCAGTGACAATGCCGGTTCCCACGGACTATATTCCCGAGTTGAACTCCGGTGCCTCTCCCGAGAATGATGATGATGGAAAGTGGTGCAACTGCCGTTAGGAAACATATACGCTTGTGTACAGTCTTTATTTTATATTTGCAAGTTCACATTAGATACTTACACTGATGTATTATTCTGCTAGCTACACCAACACTTACCCTTATTTATGTGCTCCTAGACATCCTAGACAATTATTTGGTGTATATAGATTAAATTTGTATGATGATATAGATTTGTGTATCATATGCTAGTACCCATCTCAGTTGCAACTTGTTTTCTGGGAATTTAAGCATCCGAATATGCACATCCATAAACGTGTACCGTGCATGCTGACCTAAATTGCACATGGATGTGCCCACATTTGCATACGGGAATCGGCGACTAAGTGATCCCGCATGTGCGAGATATACGAAGCTGATTGGACCAAAAGTACACTACTCTTGCACGACCCGCGGTCCACTCACGACCAGGTACAAAAGCTCTTGCCCGACCCTTGAAGATTCATTTCCCCTTGTTTCTTTTAACATACGCACCTTCAACCATACCTTCAAACATCTGCTACTTACCTTGAAAGCATTGCCATCTGCAGGTATTATAGCTCCACATTTATCCTCACAATTTATATTTTCGACTTTTGCTATGGGCGACGCTCGCTTCAACTGCTAATCACCTTGCAAGCATTGTTATCTACAGGTATAAAATCCTGCAATATCGTGGCCACGTTATGCCTTCAATTCTACGATTCGGAGTTTATGGGACACGCGATCGCGATGAAGCCACTGCAGACGCTATCGATACACATGGAATGGTCCACATGCGATGTCCTCAATGCAATGTAGACAGCTGGATGATATGTAAGTTCTTAAACATCCCCTACGAGGACAGACATGTCCGACAGGACTTAGGGATCGTTTGGTGGCGCTACACCTGGAGAATTCGGAAATACATATTTTTTGACCTTCAAGAACCGGAACTTTATCCCGACCAGAGCCCAATAGGGAACGAATGGGTTACCCCAAGGACACTGGTCATTCCAATCGACGATAGTAGCCTTAGCACGGTGAAATGATCGAAATCTCTTGCCTAGAAGACATCATAGACAAATATTTGGTGTATTTTGAATAAATTTGTATGATGGTATAGATTTGTGTATCATATGCTAGTACCCATCTCAGTTGCAACTTATTTTACGGGAATTGAAGCACCTATATACGCACATTCATAAACGTGTACCGTGCATGTTGGCCTAAATTGCACATGGATGTACCCATATTTGCATACTTGTAAATGATATGCACGCATATGAACAAAAATGCAACAAAAAAATCTACCGGGACTCGCCGAGTACGAAAGTATCATGCACAAATAAATAATTCCAGTAATATTTTGTAATAAAAATTGCGGGACGACTTACGTGTCGCTTACGTGTCGCTTACGTGGCACTTTTCAGATGACGTGGCAATAACTTTTAGACGACGAAAATTGTGTCAAAATGAAGGTTTTTAGACGACGATCGAGATTCATTTATTCCCAATAGTCTGTTTGTCCTCGAACCGGTAGTCGGCTGCCAAGTGTTCCTTCTGCGATGCCAAACGCATCCCACGGTCATATAGACTCTCGTCAACACCGGAGGAGTGCTCATCGTCGCCATCATCCGTGCCCTCACTGCTGCTGGGCTGTTTCTGCTGTTTTGGCTGCTTTCCAGGCTTCTTCTTGCGCGCTGCAACCTGCCGACTCCGACTGCGAGTGGCAAGATCCATCTCCATATCAGTATCATCGCTGTCGCCTTCGGAGGCGGGTGAAGTTCTGCGCGCCCTGTTTTGCCTTTGTGCGCCTGAAAACCTCTTGCGAGCAGCAGGTGGAGCTCCTCTCCGACTCCTCTTTCCATTTGCTTCACGCACACCTGCCTCTGCACGAACTGCGGGAGCTTCTTCAGCAGCTTCTTCTGCCTCTGCACGAACTGCGGGAGCTTCTTCACCAGCATCTTCTGCCTTCAAAAGCTGGATCAGGCGTTCCAACTTCTTGGTCTTGGTCGTAAGACCCCGCAGTTCAGCATTCCGCTCAGATAACACTCGGTGTAAGTGTTTATCCTCGTACCTGCGTAAGCGAACCCTAGTTTGAAACTTCTCTATACACTTCGTATTATCTTCGCATACTCTTACACCGCAATCACGGACTCTCACGACGACGAGACTAGAATCCTGAGGGAAGTTTTTCCCTGGATGAGTGAGGGTTTTCTTAGCGAAAATCAAGAACAAGGAACGACCTCTTCTACCGTCGTTCCGAACACACCAGGAACAACGGACTCGGACGACGAGGTTACAATCTTGCGGCAGGTTTTTCCTTGGTTGCAAAGCTCCACAACAGCGACACCTGAAGACGAAGCGACGACTTCTTCTACCGGGAATCAAAGGACTCCCGCAACACAGGAGCAAGCCGCCACCACCACCAACTCGGAAAGAGAGGAAGGAAACAAGTGCGTCGTCTGCTTAGAAATAGTTTTCCCTGCGGAAACGTGGGTTTCAGGGTTAGGATGTGACTGCAAAAACGTGCTGTATCATCACCCTTGTTTCCAGGCCTACTTGGCAAGTTGCACGGATATTGCAAAATGCCCTTGTTGTAGGAAGATCTGGAGCTAGAACAAGAAACCCACCTGACTTTGCTTAGACACTTGAAGGACAATAATGACAAAATAAATATAAATAAGGTATAAATGAGATCGCACTAGGCTGGTAAACGGTCGTCTTACCTTCTGGAAATCAGCTCAGTACAATACTTGGCCTCGCGCATAAAAGCCACAACCTCGTTGATGTCAATATTTTTCAGGACTTCTTTCTCCACCACTTGTTTCTTATGCGTCACGCCGTCGAAACATACATTGAACTGCTCCGCCTTAGCATACCGCGTCTTCAAGATCCCATCGCATTTGACTGTAGATGCGCGGGTATGCGCACGTGTCAGCAGCAGTGAAAGGTCCCACTTCGGAGGTAATCGCTCGGGATGTCGCTCTCGCACGGCCTCCACCTTCAAAGGCAAGGGGAAGGTTGCTTTCAATTCCTCGTGTCGTTGTTGGCTCACCAGATCTGGCGTTGCGGCTCGGAGTCCCAATAGACAGCTCCGCGTTGTTTGCTCCATGTCCAATACCTTGTTTCCCTTCCCCTTGCGCTTCCATTCCGGGTTGTCCATATAGCCCGGGGCGGAGTCGACGTCGGGATAACTGGTACAAATAATCAGCCCAAGGTTCGGGTCCTCGTCCACGCCACTTGGTAGCCATTCCTTGAACCTGTCACCAAACTTGTACTTCGCTCGGACGAGCTTGTCCGGAGCGACGTAAAAGCACCAAGTATGCACCTTGCGGTCTCGTCCAGCGTGGCCACCAAACTCTTCGTTCAAGTGCGGGTCGATCCACGATTTGAAGTCCAAGTTGCAGCCGACGACGTACGTGTGCTTGTTGATGGTTGTTATCGTCCAGGCAAAGAGAAAGGCAATCCATTGTTCCAAAGATATGAACCAGTGGCCTTTTTTATCCGCGGTCTTACCCCACAACAGCATCTTCAGCAACCCGAAAAAGCCATCGACGTCGTTGTGGGAGTGGCCTACGGGCAGACGGTGTAGGTAGATCTCTTTGTACAGCCCGTGGTGAACCAGGATGCAGAAGAAGGCGAAAACATGCCGGTTCCAGTTTTCCGACCCTCCGTCCATTTGCACGTGGCATGTTTGCCGAAAGTGCCGCTCCGTGTTCTCCACCACATACCGTAGCAGAATATTGAGCGTCGTGAGGCACATGTTCACGTCTTTGCCAGGAACCCATGGCATAAGTAAACACATGCACAACACCGTGCCGTGCATCACGACTGCTTGCAGATGAAGGTGGAAGAAACTTCCAGCTTTGTCGCTCATCGCCTTGACCTTCACGGGGAAGTGCGGACAAACGGTGTTGTTGTTTGCCGCCCCGTCGAAACAATACGAGTCACTGATGCCGAACTGGTTGGCACTATCAGCACGGGTGTTATTGTACTGAGCTCTCTCATTTCGATAATCACTCCGGTGCGCGTCGTTAAGCGTCTTCCAGTCCTCCAGGTCCTCCAAGTCCTTTACAGCACGGCGCTGCTTCGTCAAGATTTCGCATGTCGTGCACTTACCTGCACAATCCTTCCGCTTGCGCATGGTAATATGCTTCGCGCGGAGGTACTCGCGCAGATACTTGCGAAACTGCGTGATTTTAACCTGATAAACGCCGCGACGCATAAGCTTGTATGCGGCATAACAATCGGCTGGTCGGATCGGATTCATTTGGAGTTTGCCGTTTTGAGGTTGTGGCTCCGCCAACGGCAACAGCTCGTGAGCAGCGTACTCCAAGAAATAAGTCCAGTTCAGGTTCGTCGGGTCGTTGTACAGCGTCAAATTCCTCTTCCTTGTGCTCTCCAGCATGCCGCCCCCACACACGTGCGCGTGCCACTTGAACCATGTGCTTTCGGGAATAAAGTGCAGTCGTCGAAACGCATCCTTGCAGACTTTCTTGCCCAGGAACGTCAGCGAGTCGAACATCTCTATTTCAAGCTTCTGCGATCCGGGCTTGAACCTACGCGCACGAGTGAGCTCCGCGACGATGTTCTCCTTGAACTGGCGACCGTTTAGCGTAGACTTCTCACGTAAGTACGCCTGCACGGGACGATACTCGAATTGGGACAGACAGCGCCTCCCACACCTGCATTCGTTGGCGGGGTCCATCAGATCCCCGATCTTTGTCAAGCTTTCCGCAGTATTGTTGGGCCCATATCCCGACGTTTTGGATTCTGCTTCCGGTTCGGAACGCTTCGCCTTTCTTGGGTTGATGGTTTTCGTCTTGCAAATAAAGTCTTCCACCGTTTCATAGTAATAATCTTCTCAACTAGGGCCTCATCCTGGGCAACAAGGAGCGGGAGTCTCCGCTGCTGTATACCCTCTGCCCTCTGGATTGCTTCGCCAACTCTTCGAGCACCTGTTCGATCAGAAAAGCATATCACGCATCCATACGCATGGCTGATCTGTGTCTGGATCTTAGCTGCTGTACAAATGACTCTGAGTTGTTATCATCTCTGTGTACTAACAAGCTAAGAGGGGAGGAGTTGTGCCAGGGAACACTGGCCATGTCAAGCCATTCGATTGGCATATTGTATTTATGCGTACTGGGGCAGTGAAATGGCAATGGGCTCGGAAGGGGACTCCCGAGCCATTGACTTCGTACTATGGGGAGCGAAAGCCTGGGCTCGATTATAGCTGACAGCATATTATCGTCCACCCTTCTGGAGCGCTACGCCGCTGGGAGCGTAATAGGGGCGGTGGCTGGTTTCTGGAAGACGCCACTCTAGTGAAGGCGCCGGTAGCGCCATTTTCATTACCGCTCAGCGTTGCGTACTCGAATCAGACGAGTGTGATTGACGAGGATGAGTATCGCGGAATTCCATACAAGGGGCGTAAGTCTGTACAATCGACGCCTACGAACAGTGACGAATCGGATGCAGGTGCTGTGACCTGGAGTAAGGAGAAGCTACCAGATTCGGATGACAATGATGACGCGGGTGTCACAGACAGTAAGCATGACATGGATACTGCCAGTCCGAAATGGGAGCCTGCCTCGCCTGAATATGATGACACCGAGGATGACGTCAGCGAGTTCGATGACCTGGTAGCTGACGACGGCTGAAGAACAAGCTGAAGCTCGAAAGTTGAAGAGACTGGGACTGCAGTTGATCATGGATGATAAGGGTGAACTTATCTGGGTGCCAAAGGGCACCTCCCCGACCTCACCCGTTCAGCCAGAGGATCAGCCTATCACCGAGCAGAAGTCTGAGGCCATATCTGAGGATGCTCCAGCCTCTGTGGTGGAGACTGTTCAAGTACAACCGAAGGAACCATCTGGGCCAGATACTGGATTGACTTCAATGAGTGAAAATAATGCTGGGGTGTCCGAAGTGACGAAGAGGCAACCCAGGAAATATCCTGCCTGTTGGACAGCTGAGTACATAGCTCATTTGAAATGTACCCTAGGCAGTGACAGTGATGACGAAGAAGTGCATGACGTGGCTCCTCGTAGGAAGAAGGCAAGGACCAGCAAGGAACAATGAAATCAACTGTCTTGATTAGGATTGTCCAAATGCAGATTCTCTGATTAGGATTTGTATAGGTGGTAGATGATGATATGCCAGCCGACATGGGACAGATCGATTAGAGATATGAACTGCGCGCCTTGAAAGTATAAGACTTGAATTCTTGCCCACTGGAGGCGGTTCTAACTTGAAGTAATTATTTGGAGGAGCTGTTGCTCAACCTGTTAAAATACTGGTCAATCTTTCCTGCCATAAAGATATTGCGATTGCTTAAATTGTAGCCTTGTCCACACGGCTTCGAAGCGGTCGGTGTCGTCGCTTTTCATGACCGATTGAAACAGGATGGCGTAGGCGTCGTTCTCACCGTCCTCGGTCGAAAATCCGTGTGCTCCGAACTCCTTCCCGCGCGGACTGTCGTTCGGGCAGTCACGGTGTAAATGCTCCTTCTTGCACGTGTCGTTCCCGCAAAACGGGATAAACGCTCCGGGACCCTTGTGGAAGGGTAGCACGACCATTTTGTAGTTACCCCGAGACATTTTGTAGCTTCCAGCTTTTGTAGCTAGGCTACAAAATGGTCGCCGTATGCATTTTTGAGAGCGGCATTTTATTTCGTAGCTAGCTACAAAACTGATTTTCAGCTATAGCTACAAAAGTTCTGAAAATGATATTAAGCTAGGGGAAGCACAAACGAATAGTGCCGCGATTAAGACTTGAAATACAAACTTATCAAACAAATAGTACCACGCGAATGATATGACACGCAGTTTATTATTAGACCGTTAGTTGGATGATCGATGATGCTACATAATTATATGCATACTAGCACAGGCAAACAGTTATAGCAAGCAAGCATTAAAGAAACATTCACAGCATTCACAAATTACACCTTAAAATATGACACGGCAATTAACATTGTTTACACATTCATTCTAGACTTGGCTTCTACTAAAAGGGTTCACCGGTCCGAGGCAACAGGTGAAACTGGCCTACTAAATTAGCAACAGGTAAGAATATCGAAACCTATGATGTTTCCCGCCTGCAACACCCGAACACGAAATCTGTCAGCACGTTGGGAATCGAACCCGATATACCGACAGCCGGTACTTCGTCCTCGGGTGGGAGTTTACACACCAGGCGTTTTAATTTTAACAGCAGGCCAGGACCAGCGTTCAACAGGAGGTGTGAAATTGCTAGAAAAGTATCAACCTGCGCAAACCATGCAGGGTGACGGAAGTCAACGCCGCCAGCAACGTTGCTTGCGGCATCAGAAGAAGCACAACGTCAACACGGCAAACTGCAAAAATACGAAACGCTGATCAGTAAGGATGTTGGGAATCGAACCCAAACCGGCGGGCTGTAAAGACGCCCGCCGGTCTCCGAGCATCTCGAACGCTTGGTTCTGAGTGAGGATGATGGAAGATTTCTTCAGAATTTCCCCATTCTCCTATAAGGGAACGAAGGAAACCTGGGAATTTTCAAAGGAGTTTCTTGGCCAATTCTGCGATAGCTACAAAAAGGTACCGAAGCTACAAAATGCCAGGGGGGTACGTAGCTACAAAATGGTGATGCTATGTTGTGGAAGGCCACCTTCTTCGTTGTTGTACTGGTTCTGCGACCACTTCCCACCCGCGGGCAGGTCCTTAAATGCTGCAAAACGTACGCCAGCCGATCCCCTCGCCGTACCGCCGTCGCGCCTCTTCTCACTCCGCGGAGTGAATCCCTTACCGTCAACACGATCACGCAGCAGCTTCACCTCCCTCCTGAGCTCGTAGAGGACGTAGTCCCGAAGGGGGTGAACGTCGTCGCGTGGCCGGGAATCCTCCCGGCCTTGTCGTTCCGGGCGAAGCATTCACTCGCCCATTACTGGATGGTGGCCAAGTCCACCGCGGCACGTTGGTCATGGCAAAGAAGTCGCCACGGGCGCGTAAAACTCCATGTCGAGGGCCTTGATGAAAAGGGATTTGACCTCGTCGTTGTCCAGAGTGCTCTTCCGCCGTCTGGCCGAAGCCAAAAATGCGTTGAAGGCGGCGATGGCGTCGCATGGATCCGTATTCGCCGCGAGGCGGATGCTCAAGAGGTCGGCCGTGCCCTGAAAAGGCCCTCCAGCGCCCAGGCTAGGTGGTAGTTTTAGCATTTGGATAAGTTTGTGTGTTTGCTGTTTTGCCTTTGACCTACTTTCCATTGTGAGATGTGAACCTTACAATAAAGTTTCTGATACCTCGTTTATATAAAGAGGTATATATAAAGAGGTAACATGCACTTTATTGTAAGGTCCACTAACATAAACGGTATTCCGATATCAAGTCAACCGTGTTGCCTACTCGTCACCGGGACATACTGCCCGAGTACATCCCACTATATCTGAGGATATCCCAGTATTATCTCGTGCTACATCGGGATACTATCAGGGTGCATATGAGCGAGTGGAATCGGATATACCATGCCCAAAGGACAATTTTATAGGCGACGGCATATATATATATATATAATAAGATGGTCATCGCTACCTCGCTTGTCAAGGTGCCAACCGCAACCATATGGCATCGGATATATCATGTCATTACGAATTCGCGTTTAAATATCGATGCACTTGTTAAACAAGATATCCACTTATCATATCATACGATCCGCAATAGGACGGTGTGGACTCATCATATTATTTCGATATGAATCGTTGACTAATCATATCATATCCGTACAATTTTGGGGTTTATGAACAACTCCATATACAAAAATGATAAGCTCGATATCGTCCCTTATCTAACACGACGGGCGTGAGGTCGTTACATTTGGCATTTTCATCAAGCCTCTCGAAGTATTAATATATATGAAAGATTTACTTAAATAATGATATGACGCTTAATAGTTAATGAATAATACAGTCTACAGGTGCAGTTAGAGACATGAATATGATATTCAGTACTCGTTCTGCAACAGCCCAGCCTAAGATGGAGCGATATAAGCTATGGATATTAGGTGTCTACCTTGCTACAAAATCCGATTTGTCAGGTTCCGTCCCTTAGTTTGGTGTCTGCATGTAGAGACCACCTACTGTGAGTGCCAGTCGGATGATTCACAACCACACCAATATGAAGCACACAAAAGTGCAACCACGGAAAAGTCCAACACAACGCGAATGATGCACACATTTGGCTTTTTGATAGCAAAACTATCCACACTGCCACGAATAATATCATGATTTGAGGCTCGGCGTTAAGATCTCTACAACTGTTCCATCAGCATTGCTCATCACAATGCCTTTCGAACCAGCTGTGCCTCGCTCACGCGGGCGTTGAAGGTGAATTGTTTAATGTCGAAGTTTGGTAAGGCACAACATTCCGGGTGCTGCTGGATATGACTGTCCATAAATAAGCCCCCCCACCCCCTGCCACCATTAACACTTGAAGAAATGCGATATCGAATTTGAGGATTCTGAAGTCCACGCCGAGAAAAAGTGCAGGAAACAAGCTGGAGTGCACAGATAGAGCTTCAAGCATGCTGGCTGCTCTCAAATATTTGATTGGAGAAGAAAAGGTCGTGAACAGGATCCGGATGGGAGTGAGGCAGCACTCAGTATCAATCCCTGGGCCACTAAACGAATTACCGTTCGATATCTGGGCGGGAGCGCAGCTTCTTCTTGCATGGCGCGTAGTAGTAGGTGTCAGTCTGGATGCCGTCCTTCCGAAGCACAAGCTCTTGGCGCCATCCAGCGGGCATATGCGATTGGTCGGAGTTGCTCTGCTGCACCCAGGCTTTGCCATCCTCCAGCACCCAGTCTTGCTTACTCTCGGGCACCTTGCAGCTCGCATCCACCACACCCCACGCCGCCTGCATCTCACAGCTCCAAGTCTGCATCCCGACCCAATCACGCCCGCCGGTCAGCGCACCACCACGATGCTTTGAAGCGTGCTAAAGGCAGACTCCTCCGCTCCTGCCACGCTCCGTGCCTGCTTGCACTGCCACACTGAGTCGCTGCACGCCACGCCTTGTCTGCTGGACACCCGCATTCATCCCACGAAGCTCCTTGCTTTTCCTGCAGACGTTCGCTGTGTAGTAAGGCGCGCTTCGCGCCCCATGCACCGGCCGCCGGCATGGCTCCGGTGGCATCCATTAGCCATCGACAGTGAGCCTTGTTCTTGAAGTACTGCTACACACTGAGGCACGCATGTCGTTCAATGCATTGGAATAACTCCCCTGCCTGCTCGTGCTTTGTGGGAATAACTCTTACTTGCTGGGTGCTTTGTGGGAACTGCTCTTCCACCCTGCTTTGTTCTTTGTGGGGATAACTCCCCCTTGTGATGCTTTGTAGGAATAACTTCCCCCTGGATTCTTTGTGGGGGATAACGCCCCCTTGCCTGGGTGCTTTGTGGGAATAAGCCTGTCAGGTGCTTTGTGGGAATAACTCCCCCCCCTTGCTGGTGGCACAGCCAGGGCCACTCACCTTACCGTGCTTTGTAGGTCACTCACCCCCTTTGCTCTCGTGCTTTACATGAGATAACTCACCCCCTGTCAGTGCTTTCAGCTAGGATAACTCACCCCACCCCTTTGCCTGGAGTGGCACATTGAGATAACTCACCCCACCCCTGTCCGTGCTTTGTGGGATAGCTCCCGCCTTGTGCTTTGTGGGGATGCTTTCCCCCTTGGCACAAGTGCTTTGTGCAGGAACAGCTCACCCCCCTGTCCGTGCTTTGTGGGAATAACTCTCCCCCTGCTCGTGCTTTGTGGGAAGGCATGCGCGTGATACGAGGGGAGGCGATGGGTGATGCCTGAGCTTGGGTGAGGGCTTCCATATGCTCAGAGGGAATGTTGCGCACGTCCCGCCATTTTTGACATCTGCATTGTACGACAACCCAGCTTGCATGAGCCCCGGATATCATGCCTTGAAGTGCCGCCCCCAGCACCCTTCCCCCATCCCAGAAAACTCGCACAACCCCGAGCCCACACAGCCCCCTCCTAGAAAAAGCATATGCCTCCTTTATCACGAACCCGGGGCGAAACACCCACCCCTCGTAAAGCGCGCGTGACTCCCTCCTGATGGCCGCTCCACAGTCAAGAGCTACGAGGGACGGGCGGACTCCCGAGCGCCATGGTGCGTGCGTTGGCGACCACAGCCCCTCCAAAAGGTGCGCACGGGGAGGAAGGGCATTAAGCAGTGCACCTATCGCATTGCACCCATTCAGTCGCAATCACCTCCGGGGCCTCCCACTTTTTTTCAATCGATGCCTTCGCTTCATACTTCCGTTTCAGCTTGGGTTCTTCCCCGCCGGGCTCCCTCTTAGTTTTAGTCGGCGGTGGCACCGTCGCGGCGCCAGAACTCCCTTCGCCGACAGTGCTGCTCCCCAATACCGCGGTGGCGGCGGCGGTGGCGGGCGGGGGAGGCTGTTTGGCGGTGGGTGCGGGCGGGGGAGGCTGTTTGGGCGGTGGCGGCGGCGGCAGCGGGCGGGGGAGGCTTTTTGGGCTTGGCTGCCTTGAGGGCCTTGACTCGGGCCTGCATCTGCGCGAGGCGGTGCGGGTTGCGCTCCTCCGGGTCACTGCAGGTCGCTCCGAAGCAGCCCCACGCCGCCTGCAAGTGTGAGCAAGGCCAAGGAAAGTTCAGGGGAGGCAGGTTGAGAAGCCCCACGTGGCAGCAGGAGAATGGCCGCCAACCTCACCGAAGCGCGCAACTCCAAGTGACAGCAAGGCAGAGGGAAGCAGAGCTCGATAGGCCTCGGCTGGGGAGTGCAGAGCAGGGGGCAGCCAAGTGCAAGCACGACCGTAAGTCAAGGGCTGCAGGGCGTGCACGGGCCGTACAGCCCAGCAAAAGAGAACGCAGTGTACATGCCGAGACCCGCAGGCGCGAACAATCATCAAAGCCCCGCCGAGTGCAAGGCAGCGCCTGAGTCGGGGGAGGCAGACATCGCCTTGAAATTTGACAGTGACTCATGACCAGACTCCTACAACCGTGGGTTGATAACCCAAAGACCTGATCTGCTCAACTTCTCGGGTTGAATAACGACCAGATGGGTTTTCCTCCAGACAAAGCCGAAAGTTATACTCGGTTCATCTGACAAATACAGCCTTGCAGGTCCAGCCTGATGGGCCTGCTAAGAAAACAGCAGAAGCTCGGTGCGGGGATGAGCATATGGTTCCAGCAACACGCAAGTTTCCTGAATATTTTTCAACAAGCTTATGGCAATCGGCTTGCTGAAGTTATCAGCAGTTCCTCCGCTCTCTTCGGGCCTGATCTCAACAGAGCTGTTCATCGATGCATCAGGCCATGAGAGCGCGCCTGCATTTTGCAAGTCCACCTCCCCCTGCTTCGTATTCGCTGCAGTTCGGTGAGCGGTGCGGCGCGCCATTTTCCACATCTGCGAATACCATGCCAGACCTCACAAAACCCACTTTGTAGTAATTAACAGTGCTTTGTAGTAACTGCAATACTACAAAATGAAAGACAAAGATGTCCGAGTGACTGCTCCTGACAGCAGGTCTCCTTGTTTTCGTCGAAGAAAAAGAGGTTGAATTCCGTCAGCTCTATATTGAGAGAAACAACTCGCGCAGTTGATAAGGTGAAGGGCAGTCCCTGCCTCGTGGTAAGCGATGGGAGGGAACCAACAACAAGCTGCCACACAGACGGATCGCACCGATTGCAGTGCACCCAATCCGATTCCTCGTCCTCGAGGTCATCCACGCATGACAAGCCGTGTTCGATCACCATACGCATCGGTTCCAAAGGAGATCTTGGCGCGTGCGCCTCCCTGCACTCACCGCTTACATCCCCTGTGCTATGCAAACCGCCCGCATGCTCGCTTTGGGTGCTGGTTCCAGTGACGGGCTCGGTGGACGGCGCCGGATTGCAGTTCTCATCCGCCGCGGACGGATATCTCAATATAATCCGTAGACGCTTTTTAGGCGGGTGTACGACGTTACCAGGCGACAGCTCTTCGCGTGTTGTCTTCCCGCCAGGGTGCTGCTGGAGCTCAGGTGGCTGCTGTTGTGGCCCGTTCACAGCCTGGAACGCATATCCCAAGAAACCGCACAGGGCGCTCAAGAACTGTACGTAAAAGCTGGAAAGGGAAGGTGGCGATGGCTCGCGCTTGCCTCCAGTTGCGGGAGCGCCATATAGGTAGAGCAGGTCACGGCGGTCAAAACTGACAGTGCTTAGTGTCTTGAATGAATTCGGTTCTCGTGACCTCTGCATTTACCTTCGCGCTTCGTACGGACGCGCTGTGTGTGAGTACAGGAAGAGAATTTCATGCGGCAACTATACACATCCCGTCCTAGCAAGAAATAATTTATGCGTGTCAAATTCGAGGACCTTCCAGAACTATTCATTCCTGGGATTCACTGAAATTTTCTTTCACCGTCGGAAGACGATTGAGGGAGGTCTACGGCGATAGAATTTCCGTGATCGGCTGAAGGTGTTTATATACCTGTTTGTGTGGAGGCTCCGGCCTTTTTAACGTCGTACTTGTGTCTACAGGTCCCCTGAAGTTTACAGCCTCAGCCTGCATTGCGCCTGCAGTTTCTGAGGGAGGCGCGTGCGTAACGCTACATCCGTTCAGATTTTCACTTGCTATCTCCAACCTGGTATCGTCAGAATTGACGTTGCGAGTTGATGTTTGGAAGGGTGACGAGTTAGACTGCATCTTGTCAGCAATAGAAGTTCTCTCCGCGTTGAAAGCAAGAGGCTTCGAGGGATTCCTCTCCAGGTCATCGTCGCTTCCGCTTAACTCAATAACATCTATGTCGTCACTTTTCTCAACGACTTGGATAGTAGTATTTTTCTCAGTACTCGCCCATGAGCCGGAAACGCTGGAATCTATTTGAAGTTGTTTGTGTGAACCGTCTCCATCCTTGAGGGCCTCAAACGTCGCGGTAGCTGGAGGCAAGGGCGCAAAAACTTCAGTCCGTTCAGTTCCAAAATGAAGACGGCTGTTTTCCGGAACGTCTGGTGAGGGTAAGGATTTGAGTTCCTTCATGACTTCTTCCAGGACAACAGAATCTACTTTATCACTCGTAGTTGGGAAAAGGCTGGCCGCCATTTCCTGGCTCATTGTCGCACCGTCCGGACAGGATAGTCTTTTTAAAATGGTGGCCTTCCTCAGATTCTGTAGAATACGTCCAAAAAGCGGATGCAGGCAAGAATGCGCACTTTCCTTATGTTAGACGTTAAGACCTACACAGAAATCGCAAGCGCGTTAACAAACGAAGAATTACGTCCAACGCATTTTGGTTGACACAAAGCTTAGGTCGATATGAAGTTAAACCTATCGCAAAGTCATCCTGTTGGCCTTTCCAATTTTCTGAATGCTATGGGTGTAAATCTCCCACACGACAGCCCGAGGATCCCAGGAAGCTTGCATGTGCGGACGAGTGGAGAGCCCTGACGTGAGACATAGACATAGACAGTCGACTCGAGTGATGTCACAGACATGATCTTCCTGGATGGCAACACGTGCGATGCCGAGCTTTCCCAAACATGAATCGAATGGCAATCGTTTGGTTGAGGTCCCGAGGTCTCACGTCAGGAGCTTCGAGCTTGTGTCACGTTGTGTTCACCTACCTACCCAGCGCAGAGTCACCCACCTAGCGTAACAGGTGCAGGTGCCACACGTGACCAGCCACGGCCAAAACACTTGCAATCTACCATAAAAAAAAGTCCTGGAAGAGGCCTGTCAATGTATGCACTTATGTAGAAATGTTGTAAATACATGATGACAAGCGAAGGTGCCCAGCTGCTATGATAGCTACTTCATCAACGTGTAGTTGACAGACCAGCGTGCTACCACCTCCACTTATGCGTGCCGGCTGTTCTTAGACCGTTGTTTCGATGTTTCTGGCGGTAGCCGTTGCCCTCGTTACATTGTGCAACTCTCGCATGTGTACCGCGCAACGAGTGGAGGAAGGCTTTGCTAGTGCCAAGGTTGTCAATGTACACGTGGCGCACAACAGTGAAGTGTCCGCAGGAGGTAACAATCCCGAGTGTTTCTTGCCGCTCGCCTTGTCGAGTTCACAAGCACACTTTGGCCTGCACCACTCGCCATATGCCCGAGTAGATGACAACGTAAAATACTTTCCAGGCTAAGTTTCCGTGCGTCCTGCTGCATCTCAGCAAAGGTCTGCACGTGTTATTCCGTCTTAGTGTGCCCACATGCCAACTTGTATCTTAGCAGCTAGGTCCGCGAGAGTGGCTATTCCAACAACTTGAAACGTTTTAACTTTGTGTTGATTGCTTGAGTCCTTCTACTCATTCCGTGCTTTGAAACTCGCATCCTTGGTATCGCTTTGAGGCGGTTACTAGCGTCGGTTGTCTTCCCACAGGGAAAGCCACCGCATTCGATGGGCGAAGTAATACACGCTCGTCACAGCTAATACACAGTGACGGTCTAGCCCGAAGTTGGACCGACGCTGACACCGTCGAACGAGGCGAGGTGACTTTACCCGTTTCGCGTTTCGCCCTACCGCTGGGGTGCTGCCCTCATCAGCCCCGGAGGTAAGCTACAACAGGAGGCATGTTCTTCATGCTGACCTTTCCGTCAGCGACAGGTCATACAACATTTGAATAGTTGACTGCAGCATCTCCTGATAGCGACGGCCAGGATCCGCCCGAATTCTCGATGCAAAATACTCTGAGCACCCGGGCAGGTTAAAGTGCAGGAGCCAATTAAATTGTCTACACACAAATAACGAAGTTCGTTGCGCGCCGAAAATCACCCCTTCTTTAGCTCAAGCTGTCAAGCGTCGAGGATTTCTCAGACAGGTGTCGAGGCGCGCCGTTATTCGAAGCCCTGCTACGGTGAAAAACGGCGCTTATGTGGGTGCGCAACTGTGGAGCAGGAAAGCGAGGCAGCAGACCCACAGGTTGGAAGCGGGGCAGATCACCTCGGAGCCAAGCAAGGCGCACCTGAACGAGTCCCACCTCTTGATGCTGCACGGGACCATGCCAGGTGTGTACTCTTTGGAGATGGTGCATCTTGTTTTGAACCGCAATCTTTCCATTTTGGCCAAAATCCTAGGTGCCCCAGTCGCTAGGACTCCACCCAATTTGTAACTTCAGTAGTCGGAATGAGTCTGACTAGATTTTATCCAGCGATTTCAGAAACCCACACCCTAAGAATCCAAGAAAAAGAAAAGGTATCCGACAACGCATGACTCCACACGAAGCGATGCCCACTGATGGCGGATTCTTAAGATGATGTGTTTTGAAAACTACTCAAATCGTCATTATGAGCTTGGGCAACCACTATTAAGGCATCCAAACGGCAGTTTCTTGGACCCGTCAGGATCCAAGTTGCAGCCATGCATATCATAGACACTACTCACTGATTAGATCCCCGATGGCTTGACATAATTTGAACATCTACAGTATCTTGCAGTAACTCTTCCAACTACAGCCTTTCTCGCAAGCTACATCACGGTAAGGTAAAGGGGATGCACATACTGATGCGCATGGCCGTGACTGGCCCCTAAGACATTGGTGCACCATCTCTGATGGAAGGGTCTTGTGTTAGAGGAGTGGCGAGGGCTTTCCATAAGACGCCGCATGTCTGTTGTACTGAGGGTGACTTGCTCGATTCCTAGACAAGCAACGGCAACTTGCATAAATTCCTTGTATGTGTTAGAGATCATCATAGCAGGAAGGATGCCCCACGCCCTGGTTTGCTTGGCGTAACTCTCAAATTGAACTTTCACGTCTGCGACAAAATCTATCGTCATAATTATTATGGTTTTACTTAAACAAGCGAGACGTATGGTTGTGTGGC
The DNA here is from genome assembly GCA_001247695.2 of Cymbomonas tetramitiformis. Taxonomy (NCBI): domain Eukaryota; kingdom Viridiplantae; phylum Chlorophyta; class Pyramimonadophyceae; order Pyramimonadales; family Pyramimonadaceae; genus Cymbomonas; species Cymbomonas tetramitiformis. Next base: position 27,502 of record LGRX02004290.1, read on the forward strand.
CACAGATAATGTACTGACGAGGGAGGTGGGGTGGAGGTGGGGAGGATGTCTGTATGCTCACGCGATTGGTTGCCGCCAGAGGCCAAAAGCTGTCCGAGCTGGCGTTGGGCACGGCAAGGTGGCTGGAGACTGCGGTGGCCCAGATGCTCAGGAGCAGCATTCTGCCACGGGATACTGACAATGAGGGAGAGCTGGCACGTGCTAGGCTGGCGGGGCATGTGGTGAGCGTGGCTGAGCTGGCGGTGGACGGTGTTAGGGCTCGCTATGCGAGCGATATGTATGGCACGGCTATTATTGAACGACAATAGCACGCGCAGAGTATTGTGGGTATGAGTGCAGTCTCTTCTCCAAAAGTGCTGCTCGAGCTCAATGCTCTCTCATATACGCCGATGCCCCCACGCTTCTCAAGCGTTACCACAATTGGGTTGTGAACCCGAAGGCATTGGGTGAACAACAGTATCGGCTGATCGAATAAGTCATATGATACCCGCATGGTGTTCAATTCATGCTTGAAGCGAAGACGAGTCCCTTCAGAACAGTTTGTTCTTCAAGAACTGTCTTGCTTCATCATCGAGATGCTGTGATCAGCCTCTCGATGACAGTTGTCACTCATGGTGAGTGGATGACAGATAGTATGACTGTACATGTCACAGTCGACCGTACTGACGACAGAATGTCATTATAACATATGACATGACACGACATGACATGACATGGTATGACATGTATGACAGGTATGATACATATGTCATCGGTCATATCCCTGACAGATCTCCCCTCTTAAAAGAGTTGTGACCTCACAATATAGGGTGCATACCTTTGTATATGTCTTTGATGTCTTTGTTGTTGAGCTGGTACCAGTCTTCTTACACCGATGAGGCGTCCCTCAAGGTGTTTTTAGGATATTGGGGGGAACTGAGTCCACTTTAAACCCTCACCTTAGGCATTTAGCCCTACAGTTCTTAGGATGTAGCCCCCATGAATTGCGTATCGTATTTCAGAGTGACGATTCAAGGTATCTTCCGAGGTTTACGTTACGGATAGATATTGCGCTGCCGCTCGTATCGTATTTCAGAGTGACGATTAAAAAACAAATAGTAGCATTTCTGCCCTACTGCTTTACGGCTTTATATGATGCATCCACCTCTTCCTCCCTTCAGAGAGCTTACTCCCCCGAAGTTCATAGAAATACTATGGAGAGCTCCCTCCGAATATTCGAAGTTTCGGCTTGTTTTTAATGCAAACGGAGTGGCCCTGCTTAACGAGATATCGGAGGGTCTCTATGAGTCCACTTTAAATCCTCGCCCGATCTGCCAGACTCCTTGTTTTTCGGTCCGGTACGCGCGCTTTGACGAACATTTCATAGAGTGGATTCGACAACGTACTAATGTGAAATTCGTTTTAGTTATGTGTGTCAAGCATAACTCAGGATCACAACTCCGTCCACCTCGGTATCCGGTAGCTGCGGATTACTGGCCATAAGATCCGAATGACAAACCACGGTCTGGCAAAGGCAGCATATATAGCAGTTTTTCACAGATATTGGTACCCGCATATGCGTATCTGTGTAAGGGTATGATTTGTACAAGGCTCACTACACCTCAGCAAGGAAGGATCAATTCCCGCTCCTGTCATATCAATTTGATGCAGGGTAAAAATGTTAGGGATGTAGGTAACCCTGCAGTTCTCGGGATGCAGCCCTGCAGTTTTTGGGATGCAGCCCTGCAGTTCTTGGGATGCAGCCCTGCAGTTCTTGGGATGCAGCCCTGATTATTATTCGGTCGGCAATTATTGGCAAAAGTCGTCGGCTATCAGCTTTTGACTCAGAAGCCACAATGTTATAGAAGCTGCGACCTATAGTGACCATATGCGGCAGTTATGCCTTCAGCATACGTAGACAATATGATTATGTGGAACTTATAATCCCACTTAAGTTGCATCATGATAAATTTATCCAGGTGTTAACAAGTGTTCAGGATTTGATAATGGGTTGACGCCCCACAGGCCAAAGGTCATTGTCTCGTAAGGCTCGCCTCAGGTGTGCAGCTTCGAGGCGCAGCGTCCCGGCGAGGCACAGGCATGATGCTTCCTTGACCATAATGGAGCTGGAAATGGGAATGCTCAAGATATCCGAAGACAGGAAGGCTTTTGTTGGCCAGAGTTGCTGTCTAGATGCTTAATCTCTATGGGATTGCATTCGGATACAAACTGTGCAACCATACATGTGATTTATGCATTGGTGCATGGCTTTGATGAATTGTCTCTTGTCATGAACCTGAAAGGAATGACGGGCAAATAGCTAGAGTGGCGGATCTCACTCACTCGGCTTTGCTGTTATGGAATTCGATGCCTGAATGGCACAAATGACAATCCTTTGGCTTTGATGTTTCCCTTCAGACACTGGCAACAACTTGTGCGCCAACTTCTCTTAGATTTGGGGGAAAACCATGGATCAACAATTCATCAATCAAACGACACATGTTACCAAGGCTGATTCAACGAATCCTTTAACTCTTGAAATTCAACAATCAGCATCTCAGGTTGTTGACGTCAAAGTAATGGTCGTAAGCTTACAATATAGCTTATTCACATTTAAAAAACCATCGTTCTCCTATGTCAGTGCCCTTCATATAATATGATAGAGCCGGAGAAATATGCATATATGATTTCTTCATAATGAACTTCATGTGTCAGTAAGTCAAATAAAGACTTCATTTGATGCTTCAATCGGCATGATGTACCGTGTCATCAAACTTTATGACTGCTATACACAGATGCTGGAACTTTTCATAAGATTTTTAATCTTCCAAGCAAAATCACAATGATGTAAAATCAAAATGATGTAAATCAATTTGTGGCAACTGTATGAAGAATGAATGAATCTATACTCCTTCCTCCCCCTTTTAAAAAGAGGTATATCAAACCAATCAGATGGTGATGGAGAATGCCATTCAACTATTATGTTATGTGAAAAACTGTTTGATAGAAAATCAGACTGAGATTACTGATCGAATCAAGTGCTTTCGAGGTAACAATGTCAATATGAACACCGATTTCCTCTACGTCATACCAGCAACATGCCTGACGTTTTTGAATGTGGCGAATGCCAGATGCTGTCAAATGCCAATGTCAATTCACTATGATTCAATATGCAGTTTTTGGGTTGCAGCCCACATATATTGTTAGTTTAGGGTCACAATAGTGTACCCAACTTAGACAATGTTTCTGGATAATGATTGTCATAATGAACAACGAAATCAGTGATGGTACCGAAGTTAACTTTGGTATCGAAGCTAATGGAGAGTTAATCAAGAAGTGTCTGTAATGACAACAACTTACTACGAGCTGTATTTCCGTACTTGATGGATGGCTGGCATGTCATTTCATTGTGACTAGAACATGGCATCGTCTAGTGATATGTGTATATATGAATCTTATTCAGTACATGTTCACTTATCTCAATGATACCCATTTTCTTTTTGGGCATACACTATTCAGAGACTTGTCATGGTAAAGAAGTATGAATGATCAATGTGTCACTTCAATGCCGACAGAATTGTGACTTGTTGATGACTATTTGCCACTAATTTAAAGTTTCTGTAACTTTCCAGAATGAGAATGAACTGCGCTTGGAAACCATCTGCAGATTGCGGGTTCGAGTCCCGCCATGGCTTTTCCCAAGACTTCATGGCCTAATGGACGAGGCGACAATTTTTTAAACATTCTAGAATGAGCTTTCAAAGAGTCATAATTCCTCAATGAAGCATGCGTGTCTTATGTGCCAAAATGATATGAAACCACAAGTATGATGTCAATCTATATGTGGATGGTTTATACCATTGTATGCTATTCCACAAATAAGTAGTGATGTCAAAATAAAACTTTGGACAATTGCAACTCAGTACAAACCCGAGTGCATTCAAGTCCATTTGTATGCTCAGAATCTGAATCTAATGCACTTTCTATATGCACAGGATAGAATATATTTTCTATGTGATTCTGGATTCAGGAACTAGAGTCAATGAAAAACTCTTTTCCTATTTCAGACGATGAAACCTTTATTCCCTTAGGTGCAATACCTTATCTTAAGGAATAGCCATTTTCAATACAAGTTTCAATCGATTTTCTCAAATCTGTCACTTTATGATGATCAGACTGGTCAATTTTACAGCATAACCACTTCCCCTTGCTGAAGGAGATGACTTTTGTCATAGGGCGGTATGTTGGCTGTTTCTTATGACACATGGAAAACATGAGTGGCTCGACAATCTTGGAGAATTTCGGGATAAATCTCTTGAATTGGCCGACTGTGCCCAAGAATGACCGAAGGTTAGACTTGTCATCTTTAGCCATGCGGCGTAGAGGCTGCTTGCGAACGGTTGGGTCATAGGCTGGATAGCTATGTTAGCTAAGCGCCAAGTGCCGCGCCGCTGCTGGTGGCGCACTATGCAGCGCCGCCGCGGACGCACCGAGCCGCACCGCCGCCTGTGGTGCACTGTGCTGCGCCTCGTGGACGTCTCGCGCGAACACAAAAGACCTATTCCTGGCATCCAGCACTGTATCTCGCAGCTCCTCCCCCCCGCTGTCATGCCAGGATCTGGAAGCGCCATGCCGTCGGAGCTGCCAAGCGAGCACAAGCGAAGAGCCTCAAGCTCAAGCCGCAAGTGCAATCCCGTCAACCCAGGAGCGCCAAACGTAGGTGGAGAAACACACAAATCAACCGAGGAAGATTCGCTAGCTTCCGCCGCAAGTGATAAAAGTACGAGAGAGAAGACGCAGAAGCCGAGGTCCAACAGCAGATAACCAACTGCCGCCACCAAATCTCAGCAAAAGCCTTCCAGCGAACTTGAAGACGCAAGACGAAAATAAATTGAGCAAAATTGGTCAACGGCCGGCTCACAGAAGCCAAAGCAACGCCACAACGCGATACCACCTAGGGTTAGCCACTGTTAAGAACGCTGGAGTGCTGAATTGCAACAAAATCAGGAATTCTTCGCAAAGTCGGAGCAAATTTTCAGATTCCCCGCCATAAACCTGCCTCATCCCGCATAGTCGCAAGGACAATCGAGGTCGCCCACGCTCGCAGCCACGAAACTGCAATCTCAAAGCTGCATCACGCAAGATAGCCAGAAGTACGAAAGAAGAACGTCGCAAACCCATTCAATCGCCAAGCCCATAGAGGCGAAGACTACATCGAACACGTTTAAAAACCAGGCACAGATCTCAAAAGGAATTAGCGGCGCATAGCTGCCAGCGAGTAAGACAAACTCGAAGTCGTGCAGTCGCCCAGGCGCAATAACGAAGCCAGTGCCAGAGGTAGAATTCCAAACAACCTCAAACCAGGATCCAAGTAAAAATAAGAATTCTCGATACAACTTGTACGGTAAATCCACGAGTCGCACGCGCAAAACGCACGCAGAATTGCCAACGCAACGACATCAAAGTTTCAAAGCGGGCAGGGCTCGCCTTATTCTGTCACTGGTGTTTGCTAAGTCGAAAATCAATCATCGCCAAACAGCACGTCGAGCTGGAATTCGTGCGCATTCATAAAAGTAACATGGAAGCTGGAAGTCGCACCCTCAGCCCCGCGATATACACGACGAATTACCAGGTTCCATTACCGCATTTGTGGCACACTACTGTATTTGTGCCACACTGGAGCCCTCGCTCAGAAGCGCGAAATCCCAAAACTCCAGATCATCAACGCGCCAAAGAAGACTTCGTATCAACTGACAATCCTAAGGCAACTCGCGCTGGCCCAAGCACCATGGCGACATACGAGCTCGAAACAATAACATCAGGACGCCGGAGAGCACTGCACTGTACGGGTGGGCGCTTTTAGGCCCTAACTAAAAGCGCCCGATTTCTAGGATCCAGTATGAACTACAATTACACAACGCGTCGAAGAAGAAATTCGCCTTTGCAAGCAAATAAAAGATAATTTATGCGGGTATCCCAAGCCAGTGAGCCGATAAAAGCCGTAACTGAAGTCGTGTCAGGGAAGGCGTAACACACACTGGCAGATTTCAAATAGCATTGAAGCCGAAGTCACGGTATAAAGTCGTCGGAAAAGTCATAATTCGAAAGTAAATTTTATTTTTGTGGAAGCGGTGGTGGTGGTGGTGGTGGTGCGTAGCACACTGATACCATTTTGTGGGAGGCAGCTGTAACCCTCCTCACTTAATAGACACTGTGAAACTACTTGTGGATAAGATATAGTGCAAGGTTCTATATTATTATGCTCTATATCTTATTTGATGCTAACCAAACTATGCTGGTTCTTAGGATCTATGTCCAGACTCAATGCATATACTTGCATATAAGAATTAGGTTATATCTTTTGCTATATCGGCTTGTCTTTACTCTTGGGAACTCGACTGTTTCTTTGGCCTTGGCCATTACTTATTCACTCAAATCCCTGAGTTAATCCTAGTCAGCATGGCCAAGTCCCATTAACCTACCAGATGCTTCTACTACAGTATCATGCAGTATGAGGTGTCAGTGCTTCACTATGACACCTTCTTACACCGTACACTAGTACTGTGTACTCCCACTAAGGGGGGTCTCTTCCTCAACAGGGGTCTCGGGCGCTAATATCGTAAGGCGCGTATGGCACTGCTAGCATGTATGACACTGCTGAGTCATCCGCGCATGACACAGTATGTTGTCCTAGCACAGAGTCACGGATTTGAGGAGTTTCTCTTTTTGTTCTGTGAGTAGAAATCGCAGTCCCGCAATTTCAGCAGATGTGCTACTAGGGTTTTGGATATCTTCCTTGATAAGAAGCCCCGGTGCGGCGAAAGTTCTTGAGGGGGGGATATTCATCTTCCGAACAAGTGGCATTCCGTTGTCAAAGTTTTTTATGGCATATGCTGCACCACTGCATGCTGATTTTTTACCAGCAAATAGAGAACCATCGCTTGCCATATCATAATCTTCCATTTGTTTGCTCTTTTCGGCGTGAGGGGTAGATTCTTCTTCTGAGTCGCTAGGGCAGCTATATTCACTTTCTTCTTCCGCAGTTTTGTTTTTCATTCTGGCAATAATGGTCTCATACTGTCTGTCTGAGATGTAATCATAGTGTGAGTTAATATCACTGACTTTAGCAAGGACAGAAGAGGCCGGGTCCATATGGTCATTATATTCGAAAATGGAGCCTGCTGGAATTAGGATGCAACCGTCATTGGTGATGCTATATTCAAAGTCGTATTGAAAACTGCTGGTTCCTTCGATTCTGACAAAGACATTAGGGTTTATGGCATTGTTACTGTATTCTGTATATTGTATTGACATGGCCTCTAAGTCAATATTGGTAATGTGAATAAGAGAGATGGAATCTCGGTCACCATTTCCTTTCCAATAAAACTCACCCGTGTCCGGGGGTACTATGTTGTCTCTATATTGTTTATTTACATATCTGGCCTGTGGGTCCAAATCTACAGGGTTTTGAAGCATTTCCTTTTCGATTTCGGTTAGCCATCCAGGGGGTCTATTACCGTTCAGCCTGAAAAAGCCTTTGCTTTCTTGCTAGGTTTTTAACATTCCACCGCAGGGAGTCAGAAAGGAACCTGTGTGCTTGAGGTTATACTGTATTTTTGAATTGCGGAGGTAACTGTGCTAGGAGGCAAGCACAAGAGCCAGAGACGAAAGTAAAAGGGCTAAGAAAACGGCTAAGTACAAAAAGCAACTACAACTATAAAAAGTACTCAGTACGGAGTACAGTAGGACCGATCTGAATGATGTTGGTGTGAGGTGCCTAGATCGTTGTACGGAGTACTTAGTACAGTTGAGTTCCGAGTTGAGTTTCATGATGCTTAAGAACTCTATGGCAGCCAGCTTCGGAGATGAGAACTGAACTGAATAAGTGTAACAAGCAAGTACAAAACCGTAACCGCTGTATATGTGTAATGAAAGCATACACTGAAAGCATAACTTGAAGTGAATTACGAAACCGAATTCCGGATAGTTGACCGCCGTAATCATACCTCGTGCGGTCGTTTAATAGCTAGTAATAGTTAAGCCCGAAAGTGTAAAGAAGAGAAGAAACTGGAGTGGTAGCCTCCTACAAAATGGTAATTGGATCGTTTTTACCGGTCGCTTCCTGAAAATTTCTGTTTCTGCGTATTCTGATTGCACCCCCCTTGCGTGGTGCCTTTCGCCCGGCGTTTTGTTTTGTGAAACCAAGAACAGTGTGTCGTGCGTTTCTGCTTCGTGTTGGTGGGTGCGTGGTTGTGGGATTCAGGTGCTCTAGGAGTGGAGTTCTCCGAGTGCTTTGATCCGCGACGTAGTTTGGTACGACTACCTAGCAATGAAGGAGGTGGCTTTGGGCCCTTGGTCCTCCCTCCCCTTTGCGAATGTACTTTGAGTCTGTTTTGTCCTCGGATGGGACGGCTGCTCTGACGTGGCGTTGTAGCGTCCTTTGCGTATATGCTTGGGAATTATTACTTCTGATTGAACGCGCGCTTGCCTTCGCGAATTGCCTTGCCCCCTTGATGGTTTCTTGAAATCTAGATCTTGTCGCTTGGGGTGGTGTTCGCGTCGGTGGGTGTGTGTTTGGTGGTTTCAACTGACGATACTCGACGACTGTATGTCATTATAACATATGACATGACATGACATGACATGACATGATATGACATGACATGACATGACATGACATGACATGACATGACATGACATGACATGACATGACATGACATGACATGACATGACATGACATGACATGACATGACATGTATGGTGACATGACATGACATGATGATGACATGGGTATGCAGGTATGCCACGTATGACATGTATGGCACATATGTCATCGGTCATATCCCTGATAGATCTCCCCTCTTAAAAGAGTTGTGACCTCACAATATAGGGTGCATACCTTTGTATATGTCTTTGGTGTCTTTGTTGTTGAGCTGGTACCAGTCTTCTTACACCGATGAGGCGTCCCTCAAGGTGTTTTTAAGATATTGGGGGGAACTGAGTCCACTTTAAACCCTCACCTTATGCATTTAGCCTTACAGTTCTTAGGATGTAGCCCCCATGAATTGCGTATCGTATTTCAGAGTGGCGTTTCAAGGTATCCATGAATTGCGTATCGTATTTCAGAGTGACGTTTCAAGGTATCTTCCGAGGTTTACGTTACGGATAGATATTGCGCTGCCGTTCGTATCGTATTTCAGAGTGACGATTAAAAAACAAATATGTTTTTACGGCTTTATATAATGCATCCACCTCTTCCTCCCTTCAGAGAGCTTACTCCCCCGAAGTTCACAGAAATACTATGGAGAGCCCGATTTTGGGGCTTGTTTTAATGCAAACGGAGTGGGCCCTGCTTAACGAGATATTGGAGGGTCTCTATGAGTCCACTTTAAATCCTTCACCCGATCTGCCCCCAGTGCTCCTTTTATTTTTCGGTCCGGTACGCGCGCTTTGACGAACATTTCATAGAGTGGATTCGACAACGTACTAATGTGAAATTCGTTTTAGTTATGTGTGTCAAGCATAACTCAGGATCACAACTCTGTCCACTTCGGTATCCGGTAGCTGCGGATTACTGGCCATAAGATCCGAATGACAAACCACGGTCTGGCAAAGGTAGCATAGCAGTTTTTTATTTATCCACAGATATGGTACCCGCATGTATACGTATCTGTGCAAGGGTATGCTTTTGTACAAGGCTCACTACACCTTAGCAAGGAAGGATCAATTTCCTGCTTCTTATGCAACATAATGACAAAACATTAAGAGCAAGGTATATAGATGATCGACATGTATTAGTATATTATACAAGAAGTAAGGGCAATAGGCTCAATATAATGTTAGCCTTCATAGGCAGCTATCATGTCTGCTGCATTGGTCAGCTCTGCGGCTTTGACCCAGGTGTCATGTTCAGGGCCGTAGCCTGCATATCGCACTAAATAGTACTTGACACCTCTAGTGATCTTATCTGAGAGTATGTGTGATATCTCAAACAGTGGTTGCCCTTCTTCGGTGATCATCTGTGGCAGAGGCAAAGGTGCTTGGATTGAGTCATTGTACAGCTCTATTCTGGATACAGGCTGAACCGGGTGAATACGAATGTCGAGATCCCCGAAATCTAACTCATAAGCACGTCCATGGCTGAGCACTTTAGATATGATAAACGGCCCAATGCATGGCTGCTTAAAGTGTCTGCCTGCCTCTGTCAAACCAGTCCATTGAATAAACTCAGTCCGTAGAAGAACTTTCTGCCCTACTGCAAATTGTCGGGGCATGTGAGTCTTATTGAATCTGGCTCGGTTGATTTCTGCTGCTCGGGAAATGTTATCTACCGCGTTGGCATGCACAGCCGAGTACTGGTCAAAATGATCTCGAATAGCATTCTGTATCGGAACAGGAGCTTCTGGCGGAATAGTGATTGCCAGATCATGAGGCGAAAGTGGCTGCGCCATCGAGTCGAGATAAAATGGTGTATAACCAGTCGTAGCAGAAACCGTGTTGTTAATTGCAAACTCCACCAGAGGCAACTTGTCCTCCCATGAATTGGCTGAAGTATCATCGCAACAACACCTGCTGAGGAGAAAAATACTATCTAATCAGTTTATAAACCAGAGGATGGTGAATCATGCATCAAACAAAATGAAAATACCTGAGGATGTCCTCAATGAAGGCATGGTTCATTTCATTGCTTGCATTCGACTGTGGATGGTGTGAAGACGTCATAGACAATCTTGTACCAGTAGATTTCCACAGTGTTTGCCAGAATGAAGAAGTAAATCTGGGGTCTCGGTCTGAGATGATGTTCCTCGGAAGACCGTGGAGCTTGAAGATATGCTGCATATATATTGAAGCAGTATGCTGAGCAGTCCAGGTCATGTTGAAGGGAATGAGATGACAGCGATGAGAGAATTGGCACATTACCACAAATATACTGTCGTGCCCATTAGTGGTGATAGGCAGGTCAGTAATCCAGTCAAGAGATACATCAAGCCATTTTGTCTTAGGCATGAAAATGACCAAGAACTGATCGATGAAGTCAAAGAATGCTCGATTTCCAACACGTAGAGCGGTCGCAGGAGCGTTAGTTAACCCGAAGGGCATCACTGTCCACTCATATGAACCATATCTTGTACGTATTATTGCTGTCTTGTGGATGTCATCTGGATGTATGGGTATCTGATGGGAAAACTGATTGAAATCAAATCTGCTAAACCATCGTGCCCCCTTAAGCTGTTCAAGAAGGGTATCAAACAGACTATTGGGAATAAATGAATCTCGATCGTCGTCTAAAAACCTTCATTTTGACACAATTTTCGTCGTCTAAAAGTTATTGCCACGTCATCTGAAAAGTGCCACGTAAGCGACACGTAAGCGACACGTAAGTCGTCCCGCAATTTTTATTACAAAATATTACTGGAATTATTTATTTGTGCATGATACTTTCGTACTCGGCGAGTCCCGGTAGATTTTTTGTTGCATTTTTGTTCATATGCGTGCATATCATGTACAAGTATGCAAATATGGGTACATCCATGTGCAATTTAGGCCAACATGCACGGTACACGTTTATGAATGTGCGTATATAGGTGCTTCAATTCCCGTAAAATAAGTTGCAACTGAGATGGGTACTAGCATATGATACACAAATCTATATCATCATACAAATTTATTCAAAATACACCAAATATTTGTCTATGATGTCTTCTAGGCAAGAGATTTCGATCATTTCACCGTGCTAAGGCTACTATATTGCTGATACATTGGAATCTATATCTTCAATCCACAATTATTTGCGGTACTTGTAGGTTTTATTTCCCTCGATAGCGAGGTAACGTTGACGGCAATGTCGACGCTCTATCGGAAAACATAAATGGCAGAGCTTTATTGGTCAAGGCAATTGCATCGCACGCAATATAGGTCGATTTCCTCTTCTCGTTGATGCCGCGGAATAATAAGCGCCCAAGTGACGTCGATTGGAATGACCAGTGTCCTTGGGGTAACCCATTCGTTCCCTATTGGGCTCTGGTCGGGATAAAGTTCCGGTTCTTGAAGGTCAAAAACATGTATTTCCGAATTCTCCAGGTGTAGCGCCACCAAACGATCCCTAAGTCCTGTCGGACATGTCTGTCCTCGTAGGGGATGTTTAAGAACTTACATATCATCCAGCTGTCTACATTGCATTGAGGACATCGCATGTGGACCATTCCATGTGTATTGATAGCGTCTGCAGTGGCTTCATCACGATCGCGTGTCCCATAAACTCCGAATCGTAGAATTGAAGGCATAACGTGGCCACGATATTGCAGGATTTTATACCTGTAGATAACAATGCTTGCAAGGTGATTAGCAGTTGAAGCGAGCGTCGCCCATAGCAAAAGTCGAAAATATAAATTGTGAGGATAAATGTGGAGCTATAATACCTGCAGATGGCAATGCTTTCAAGGTAAGTAGCAGATGTTTGAAGGCATGGTTGAAGGTGCGTATGTTAGAAGAAACAAGGGGAAATGAATCTTCAAGGGTCGGGCAAGAGCTTTTGTACCTGGTCGTGAGTGGACCGCGGGTCGTGCAAGAGTAGTGTACTTTTGGTCCAATCAGCTTCGTATATCTCGCACATGCGGGATCACTTAGTCGCCGATTCCCGTATGCAAATATGGGCACATCCATGTGCAATTTAGGTCAGCATGCACGGTACACGTTTATGGATGTGCATATTCGGATGCTTAAATTCCCAGAAAATAAGTTGCAACTGAGATGGGTACTAGCATATGATACACAAATCTATATCATCATACAAATTTATTCAAAATACACCAAATATTTGTCTAGGATGTCTAGGAGCACATAAATAAGGGTAAGTGTTGGTGTATTAAGCTAGCAGAATAATACATTAGTGTAAGTATCTAATGTGAGCTTGCAAATGCACATCCAACAGTTGAAAATACCATGTTTCTCCTTGGGTTGTCCCCGATCATAAATCGTTAGCTATGATCCATCCCCCGAGCCCATCCGCTGTACTGTCGAGTTCATCTTGTTGAAGTGTTCTTCTCGTAAAGGTCATGCATTGGCTTACTTTGGCAAATAGACTTTCTTCACGGGGAACCGGGTTGAAATAGGAGCGACCAGAGCGCAAATATTTATCAACAATGCGTATCACGCGTGCAGCAAGCCGGCATGTCATGTACACATCGGGGTAACGATTCAAATCGGTTGCCGGCGCGTTTGATAAGCTGTCGATGGCCCACACCCCAGCGTTTGACAGGTCATCGTAACGGAGCAACACACTGATATTTACCAACGGAACATTGGGCACATGGAGCATGGAAACGAATGGGGAGCAAGTATCATCGCCACATCGAATCTGCCATTCCAAGATGGGAAGTGAGGACGATTCTGATCTTTCAGTCGAATTGAATCGCACATGTAGAACATGTTCGTGGGGGGACTCGGGCAGTGGGGTTAAAAGGATGGTGTCCAGCGCGAACATTTTGAGGTGGTCCGCGATTAATTTCGGAGACATGCACATTCCGCGAGGTGCCACCATTTCAGGATACTTTTGATGATAAATGCTCTGTAGGCGTAGCAGGGAGACATCGGCTCGGTGAATTAAAAGACGAAGGTTGGCGTCCTCCATAAAAAAAATGTAGGCGGTAAGAACAACCGGACAAGAAAGAAACACATCTGCCTCAAGGAATGACAAAGCTTGACGTCTACGAAAAGTTTATCGAAGAGCTTCCAGCCTTTGGTTCTGAGAGATTCAAGGTCAGCGAGCCATATTGGTATACGATCTGGAGAAAACACTTCAAGTGGCTTAAGTGTCCGAAGATTTGCAAGTTCTCGGAGTGCAAGATCTGCTCGACCGCAAAGCTTCACAAGCAAGTCGCCCCGGCCGAAATGAGAGGTATGTTAGAAAGAAAACCCAATCTTGTTCATGAGAGGTATGTTCAGAAAGAAAACACTGCTTGTTCATACACGTGACCACTTACCTGAATGTGTTTGCGTTGCAGTACGAATCGAAAATCTTTTGCAAGCTCATCGACTGGATGCAAGGGCTGAACGGGAGAAGTACTACAAACACATTCAGAAATCCAGCGCAGCAAAAGGCAACGCGAAGTGGTGGAAATATACTACCATGATCATCGATGGCATGACACAACGTACCACACAATTGCCTCACTTTCGTCGAATGCCCTCTTGGGTCAAAGACAATAAGGCATTGATAGATACCCACTGCATGGGGATACTCATCGAAGGCATCGGTCGTTTTATGGAATTCAATTTCAGTCATAACTACTCTGACAACTCGAACTATCTTGCGAACGTCATACAGCGGGCAGTAGCACGAGTTCATGAGCATCGACGATCGGGTGGGCATCCGTTACCGGAAGTATTGTATCTACAATTGGACAATGTAAGCAGCAATAAGAGCCACTTCTTGATTGCTTATTGTGCCATGCTGGTCAAACGTGGGGTATTCCGCAAGGTGAAGATCAACTATCTGATCGTGGGACATACACACGAAAATATCGATCAGATGTTTTCAAGGTTTTCTGTGGCTTTGAGGAGGCTGAACGTTTGGGACATCGAGCATTTGATGGAGGTGGCTAGGAACTGCTTTAAGGATGGAGTAGTTCCGGAATGTCAACTGATCGATGAGGTGCACGATGTCAAGGACTGGATGCATGGATGCTATAACGAAGTGCGCGATGTCAGCTTCCAACATGCATTCAAGATTTTTTCTGGCCCCACAGGCGACGTGTTAGTGCAGGCGAAACGTTATTCATTCGATCCAGTCTGGCTTCCAAAGGAAGGTGGGGTGAAGGTATTTAAGAGCAGCCTGCCCGAGGGCTCACCATTCTTTGTCGAGCCTAAATCCATTAACGAATTGAGCGCACGGAAACAAGCGAAGCAGCTTGCGACTTCCAGGAAGTCTACGAGCAATCCATTGAAAGAGATCGAGGATCTTGTCATTCAATGCAAGAGGGATCTTTGCTTATGCATTCGAGGTAAGCACTGCACTGCTAGCGATTACGATTTGATTTGTCATATTTCAAATGTAAGTGGCCTTCTTAGTTTCTCGGGTTATGTTTTGCAGATGTCGCAACCACCGAGGAGGCGGAGCGGCTTCAATTTCTAGCCAAGCGCGCAAATACTTTTCTTGAAGGGTATGTTCAAATGCAACGTGACATTGCGGCAGGAACGTTCGAACTGAAAGAGAAGACAACGTGGGTGCTGCACGAGGCTCCCTTTGAGGTTACTGGACCCATGATGCCTGTTCCTTCGGGTGCTTTGAGCGCGAACGGGCGAGATGCGGAAGTACTGATTGTCGATGAGCCAATGGCTGATACGAATGATATTGAACGTGGATACACGGATGCACAACTGGCTGATTACGTGCAGGGCCTTCGGGACTCCGTAGCGGTTCACGTGCGCCCAGTACCTCGTCCTATCTACATCGGGGCACAAAAAATACCATTAGAAGACGAGCTCGAGATCATCTTGCGCAATACATTCTGGGACCCGGACGACGATGTGAGCTACAGCAAGATGAAGAAAGGTAGCATGGCTGTGTTGATTGCTCCCGAATCCGAGAAGACTGCCCGGACGGAATACCCGTTTCGTATCGCTCTGGGAAGGAGCCGAGGATGGTCGAGATATCTGTACCTTTGTGAGGTACAAGAGCAGCTGCTAAATGAGAAAGGTGAGAAATGTTTGTTGATGTGATTGCGCGCGCAACCTGCTTTTAACATCACAACGTTTTATGTCAATCTAATATCTCTTTATCTTCTTTCTGGTGCAGGAGAAAAATGTTTGCGGTGGTTGACTTGTGGTACATTTAAGCTCACGAGCGCCTCCCAAAAGGAGGCCCAGAATGCAGACTCCCGGCTTTCGAAGGAGAAGGCATCGAAACCTGAAAGTTTCCGGCTGCATCAACGTACCAAGCAGGTGGCGCCGTATACACCAAGCGAAGTATTAGTAGCATGGGACTGGGACACGGAAGAGGAGCGCCGAAAGATCAATGCAAGCACACAGCGATGGATCCCGGGTGAGCAATATGACTTGTTGGTCAAACGAGTCATCGCCAGCGACATGTCAAAGAGCTTTGAGCCGCCCCAGCATAGAACACCCAAACTCTTACTGCGCGACGCAATCATGCCATTAGAGGATAAAGAGGATAAAGAGAACGCGGAGGCTGAAGAGGGTGAGAGTTCGGACGAGGAAGCCTCTTTGTCGTCCTTGTCCGATGATGACGACCAGATGTGTGAATAACTCGATCAGTCCGATGAACTTGTATATAGAAGTTGTAAAACAATAGTATATATTGTGAATATCTAATGTTGAACTATCGTGGTATTACCACGTTTGATTTCCTTGCACTCATTTTACCTAGTTCATTTTCCTTGCACTCAGATTGTTCGGACGCCCAAGGAATCCTTGGGAACGCCTATCACATGGATGGAACAAACACCACATGTCTGCATGGTCATATAAAACTTGCTTTCACGGCATCCCTGTTCATTTTTTGCTTACGCTCACCATCCACCCACCTCCTACCAACATTCCAAGAACATGGACGCTCAGCGAATCAACCTGACGGTCGATCCGAAACATGTTTTGTTTTTTATTGTTCTGCCCTTCATCCGTGCGAGGTACGATAGGAGAAGGCAAGCGCAAAGGGATTCAGTTGCTAGAATGAGAAACGGCGAATGCCCAGAGTGTATGAGGAAGTATTTTGACCTTTGGGAGGACAAGAATCGGAGGAACCATTTATGGCATAAACATTTTCATGAGAGGCACGACCCCGTGTGGCGTCGAGCCTTGGAGTTAGAACCAATCCGTCCTTGGTTTCGTCTGACACGCCTTGGCCGCCATCTGTTAAAACTGCAGAGTCACCCGAATTTTCACCCCGACAATCTCGATTGATGACCAGGTATATGTTTCTTTGTTTCTTTGTTTCTTTGTTTCTTTCTTTCTTGAGCAGGATTGCCTTGCTATCATCCTAGCCACAAATTCTTATCCACCTGTGAATTCTGTGTGCCCGCAGATGATGACACCATAGAAGCCAGTAAAGATAGATGGCCGGGTATGTGTTTCGGACGGCCAAGGAATCCTTGGGAACACCTATCGCATGGATGATACAAACAACACATGTCTTCATGGTCATATAAAACCTGCTTTCACGGCATCCCTATTCATTTTTTGCTTACGCTCACCATCCACCCACCTCCTACCAACATTTCAAGAACATGGACGCTCAGCGAATGAAACTGACGGTTGATCCGAAACATGTATTGTTTGATATTGTTCTGCCTTTCATCCGTGCGAGGCACGATAGGAGAAGGCAAGCACATAGCGATGCAATTGCTAGAATCAAAAACGGCGAATGCCCAGAGTGTATGAGGAAGTATAACAGGCCTATGTGGCATAAACATTTTCATGAGAGGCACGACCCCGTGTGGCGTCGAGCCTTGGAGTTAGAACCAATCCGTCCTTGGTTTCGTCTGACACGCTTTGGCCGCCATATGTTAAGCACGCTTTGGCCGCCATATCCTAAGCATATGCTCGATTATCTCGATCTCGAATGATGGCCAGGTATATGTCTTTCTTGAGCAGGATTGCCTTGCTATCATCCTGGCCACAAATTCTTATCCACCTGTGAATTCTGTGTGCCCGCAGATGATGACACCAAGCTCCTCGCACACACATCGCGGTGCATTGGCTACTTTGAAGAGGCACACGTAGAATAATAACAATAAGAATAACACATAGTCTTCGATATGCAACGAGGTTGTGTCATTGTGAGATGACCTTTTGACAATAGTAGGGTGAGATTTGTACTTTTTATGTAACATGTCTTACGTTGGTTTGTAAAATGTCACGCATTATAAAGCCTGCCTATATCTTCATCAGCATTCATTTCTCGCTTTCGCTCACGATAGACCCCACCTCCTACCAGAGAGCGACACACCCAGATGCCAGACTACTACATTGTCCTTTTCCGTTTTGTGCTTCCCGCCATCCGGGAAAGACGCCGTTCCCGCGAGGAATGCTTTTTGCACGCATGGGTAGAAGAACGATTTCTGTGGGCCCTTGAAACACGAGTACGCATTACATGCCCCGATATCCCTGGCACATTTACCTCAGAAATCATTGTGTTTCCTGTGACACTTGCGCGGTTTTTTTTTCATCCTCGGAGAATTGTGAACGACGACGTCGGCGGCTTGAGAGTCAATGAGGCGTCCTACTTTAATCGGACTAGCTGGATTTCCGGTATGAATTTGTATCGCAGTTTTAACGAACTCCACCGACGATGGTTATATGATCACCATTGGGCCTGGTGCAACGGTTGGTTTCGCAACCTCCTTGACTATGACGCTGGTGGTAACGAATTCGTCTATGATCGTGTATACGACCGGCCCTTTTGCGATGATTGCGGAAGGTCAGATTCACTTGTTATGCGAGTGACTTACCCACATCGATACATATGTGTCGACCGCGCGGATTGCGAGTTCTGGCAGGATATATACCGATGATACCGAAATCCCAGAGTTGCTGTCCTCCGACTCCGACTAAGGTATACATAAAGCTCAATACCTCTTACACAGCCTTCATTCCTTGCTTTCGCTCACCATCGTGCCACCCCGGCCACCTCCTACCATTCTGAGAGCCACCCGTCTGATGACAGCCCACGGCCACTTTCTCCTTTTCAGATGCGGCACAGAGGTCACCTATAAAAGTGTTGCTAGCATTACGAAGCACAATCGAGGTCTTACTGACAACACCTTCGACTAGACGTGAAGAATTACAATCGCTGACCGTCTACACGGATGTGCCCGACAAGTGCGAAATCTATATAATATGGGACCCAAGAGAGTGAGAGGTCTTAGTTCTTAGGTCCCATAAGGGAGTGGCGAGCATAGCACAGTTCCAGATGCTGTGATTATATGTGGGCTTCCAAAAGTCGGGATTGTTCAAAGCGAACGCGTGCCGCTGCAGCCTATCTTCAAAATGCGAAATCTCTAAGTTTGAAGATAGGCTGCAGCGGCACGCGTTCGCTTTGAACAATCTCGACTTTTGGAAGCCCACATATCATCACAGCATCTGGAACTGTGCTATGCTCGCCACTCCCTTATGGGACCTAAGAACTAAGACCTCTCACTCTCTTAGGTCCCATATTATATAGATTTCGCACTTGTCGGGCACATCCGTGTAGACGGTCAGCGATTGTAATTCTTCACGTCTAGTCGAAGGTGTTGTCAGTAAGACCATTCTACACATTTGGGGAGTTTGGGAGTTTTGGGAGTTGGGGAGTTTTACAATGGGAGGCCCTAAAAAAAATGAAAATTTGACCGAATCTAGGGTTTAAGAATTTCCCGAGTGGAATGTAATTTTATTTAATTTTCCGGTTATTTTAGGGTTTAAGAAATATTCCTGATTTTCACGAAAAAAATCATCTTTTTCAGCTTGAATTAAGGAAGGTTTATTGGGTTTTTTGTGTTAAGAAAACATAAATTTTCAATTGAACTTCCACAATTTTTCACGCATTTTTAAGCTTCCATTTTTTTTTCGAAACTCGGTAGCAAAATGATACTTTTTACGTCTGCTTTCATGAAATATGTTTTTGGGGGTTCATCGATGAACCCCTTTTATTTTTTCTAGTTTTATATGAATTTCAGGCCTTTTTGGGTGTTGGGGAGTTTTACAAGGGGAGGCCCTGAAAAAATTGAAAATTTGACCGAATCTAGGGTTTAAGATTTTCCCAAGTTGAGTGTAATTTTATTTAATTTTCCGGTTGTTTTAGGGTTTATAAAATATTCCTGATTTTCACTAAAAAAATCATCTTTGTCAGCCTGAATTCAGGAAGATTTATGGGGGTTTTTGTGTTAAGAAAACATAAATTTTTAATTGAACTTGAACAATATTTCACGCATTTTTAAGCTAATTTTTGTTTTTGGAAAATCGGTAGCAAAATGATACTTTTTACGTCTGCTTTCATGAAATATTTTTTGGGGGGTTCATCGATGAACCAATATATATTTTTTTACTTTTATATGATTTTCAGGCCTTTTGGGGGTTTTTTAAAAATTTGAAAATTTTGGAAAAACCCCAGTTGTTTTCTACACTTTCAGGAATATCTTTGGTTGGCTTTGTTCCTATTTTATGAGGGTTGCCCCGTTTTTTCCCCTTATTTCAGGCATAAAACAGCCGACAACCGCTAGGTCACCAACTCCAGTTACGACGCGCGCCTAGACTTCTCTTAAATACCGAAGAACACGGACAGAAAAAATTAAACACGCAAACACTTAAACACGTACTTTGTGGCAATTACGCTAAGAAATGTCTGAAGAACAGCCAACGGTAGTTGAGGTGTACCCGGAGGTGATTAATGTGCTTTGGATGCGTGCGCGTTTACAAGCGGAAGCGGATTATATTGAGTTTTACCGAACCAGAATACAGTTTAACACCTGGAACTGGTTACAAGTGTGGCCGCTGTACATCCACGGCCGCACAACATCCGAAAGAACAGGTGTGAGGCACTTGGTATACTGGTACGAGATCGGCTGGTACGACGACGAATATCCACCGCGGCAGTGGCAACAGTGGAATGCCACTCGCGGCTTTGGTGTTTTGACGTACGAAGCGTTAATGGAGCTGAGCAGTGACTTGCTGCGGGAGGATGACGGAAGGTGTCCGTTTTGTTGGCGCAGTTTCAGAATATGCCGCTTAGTTAGAATGTTTGATTTGGACGCTTGTACCATTGACTAGATTAGAACGCGTCCGGAAATAAGTTAAGCAGCAAGAGCTTCGTAACCCTAAATAGCAACACCTTTATATTATTCACGTAAAATATAAAGCTTCAAATCAATATTCAAAGCAAAGTTACCGGCGCGCATGTTTTGCCTCCAGAGTTTAACACGACTTCACCCTTTCTTGTGCCCTTCGCCCCTTCGCCTACTCGTCTTCGTGCATTGACCAACTACGTTCTCCATTGGTTTTTCACGTGCTTTCGCGGACCACTACTAACCACAAGTCCGGGTGGCCGGCCCCCCAGTTCGGTTCAAAACATACTTCTCGCCAAGATCCCTAACTAACTTTTACATTCTCCCTGGACACTCAGTCGCATATTTCCCAACGTGTGGTACCTGTGGAAAAACAATCACGTTAGTCCAAAGCCCAACAAACCGTGCCAATGCAAACAACAATGTCGCTTTCGTACCTGAGTTACTGCTCTTGAAAGGTCAAGGCCCCAGCTCCAAGCCGTTGTTCCCTAGTTAGTGACAACCCATGTGCCACAACCAGGTCCGTAGGTGAAGGCGGTACATCACAGTAGTTGGGCAATACCGTAGCGCAACACTGGTGGAGAAGACAAAATTGAAACTTGTGCTTTACCCACTGACCATTCACCTTGCGCCGACCCATGACCACCACCCTTGGGCCATCCTTTGAAAGGATGGGCTGGGATTGCTTGTGGGTCTTCGCTGTCACGCAACCCTTGCGGGACTCGGAGGCCGCGCAACTTGCTTTCCTACCGGTACCGGGCACCACCATCCATTGCCCGTAGGCCAGTTCCTCACTCCCGACACGATCGCCGGTGGTGAGGCGGGATCCCAGCGCCGTTAAGATGTCGTCGATCTCCTCCGTGGTAAACCCCGATTGCACGTAAAATGCATGTCCAGGTTTGAACCCCGCGCGGAGTAGGAGGGTGGACAGGCACAAGCAAAGCTTCACCGAAGTCGACCTTCCCACGCGAGTCATCGTTTGGCGCCATGAGTAGCATGAGCAGCTGATGCGTTGTTGCGCCGCCCGGGCCAGATGACCAAATATCACCCGCGAGGGTTCACCTCGACCAGAGGACAAGGTGTAACTGCGGTCCAGGAAGCCGTCGTGTCTTCCACGTGCAGTTAAACGGACGGTCGGTTGGCCAACCTTGTCTATTCTACTAATTTTTGGGCGGGTTAACAATACCTAAGAGCGATATTCGAGCACTCTAATATCCACAATAATTCGAGATATCGCATAAAACCCATGCTTGGCATTGTTGATAGTAACTTACGTACTTTGCAATGTAATAGTAACGCTATGATATGTTGTACGACCAGCTGACTTATGGCTTTTGCGATATATATATATATATTGTAACACTACTAACACTAGCAAACATTCTACTTGTAATTAAACGAATAGACACCGTTCATGCAACAATACCCGTGTGATGATAGTTGTATAGCCGCGTTTTTTGACGCGGGGCTTGTGTTTATGAACACACCCAATCCAAAAAAGATATCTCTCTCCGTTGATTGCTCGATGATCACTCGAACCACATTGGCAAACCGCATAATGAAGGCATACCGTACCGCATAAACACATAATGCAACCTACGTGGCTGCCACGTGTCTGCATTACACTGCGCGTTATGATGACGTGGCAGGTCACCCGTCGTCTATAAACCGAGAATAGTAACAGAAAAACACCGTCTAAAAACATGCATACTGGTTCACCTATCCCCAATAGTCTGTTATCATGAGGTGGCAATGGATACATGTCCTTTATGGTGATGTTATTAAGGGCTCGATAATCACAGCACATCCTCCACTTCCCCCCTGGCTTAGGAGCGAAAATGATTGGACATCCATATGGTGATGATGATGGACGAAGGATACCCAGCTCGACATATTTGATGATCTGTCGTTTGAGCTCCTCCATCATAGGCACTGGAATAGGACGAACTGGCTGTGATGGTGGCTTATGCCCAGGTTCAATGTTGATGCGATGATATCCACCTTCAAACCGTTCTGGCCTATGGCCAGATGGAAGATCCTCCTGGAAAATATCTGAAAAGTCTTCTCTGATTAGATCACGTGCTGCTGTGACCTTTGGGTCTTCCATAGTGGTGTCTGAGTCTGCTGCTGCCATGACCAATTCACCATCGACCTCTGAGAGAAAAAAGAGATAAGCTACGGCTTC
Organism: Cymbomonas tetramitiformis; assembly: GCA_001247695.2. Lineage (NCBI taxonomy): Eukaryota > Viridiplantae > Chlorophyta > Pyramimonadophyceae > Pyramimonadales > Pyramimonadaceae > Cymbomonas > Cymbomonas tetramitiformis. The sequence goes on from LGRX02004290.1 coordinate 50,443, forward strand.
TTCAGCCGACCCACTGGATCGTATACGTCGTAGGTGCTTCCTCATAGTGGTGGCACTGACCGATTCCATTTCAGGAAGGTCATCTGAATCTGGAGTCTGTTCAACTCTGGACAGAACTGTACGAACACTGGAACCTGATGGGTGTTTCCTGGTGATCGTCATATTTTTGGACTGGAAGTCAATGTGTGGGTTCCTTCTTTCCAACCAATCCTGTCCCAGGATGACTGTGAAGGGTTTCATGTCAATGATATAGAAATCTTCTGTATCCTTATACGTACAGAGCGTAAATGTAGCTTTGGGAAGATGGGATGTACAGGGTAATTGGCTTCCTCCAGCCAATCCCACTGAGAATGATGATGAGTCTGTTGGTGATATACCAAGCTGAGAAGCGAACTGCCGGTCGATAAATGACGATGTAGCTCCTGGATCTACCAAAATGTGAGTACTCTGTCCATATACTTTCCTTTTATACGACAACAACTTCTTTTGTGATTTCAGCTGTGCTGTCTGAGACCGCATCTGTGCGATGTGTTCTGAGGGAGTATCCATCTGCTGGAATTGTAATGTCAGACTGGAAAGGACTTCTTCTGAGATACTCTCAACCCGGCCACTTGCTTCAGTGGCATTTTCAGGCTGATTTATCCTCGGGGTGCCCTCATCACTGGTACCTGTGCAGTACTCGGAGAGTTTCCCTGAGGAGCTGGAGCTGATGCTGGAGCTATAGCTGGAGCTGGAGCTGGAGCTGCAATTGCTGCATTGATGCTCTGCTGATTCTGGAGCTCCTTAACCAGGGTGTTGACTGTTTTTAGGAGTTTGTTGGACTCACTTTTGCCACCCTGATTATTCTGTTGCTGCTGTCCTCTGTATGGATTCTGAGCTGGAGGATTGCCTTTTATGGGTTTCCCATCTGGTGTCTTGGTGGAAAAGCAATCCTTTGTGATGTGATTTGTACGACCACAACGTTGACAAGGCTGGGAAGGAGATGATGCTGATCCCTTTCCTTTTCCTTTTCCCTTTCCTTTTCCTTTGCCTTTTCCTTTATTCCTCTGGAAATTCTGGTTGGCATTCTGATTCTGGTTGCCTCGATTCTGATTGGATCTGTCATATGGCTTATTGCCACGGCCCTTGTCCTTGTCTTTCCTGACTGGGCCTCCTGACTGTTCCTTCTGTCCCCTATAGTGAAGGGTCTCTGCCTGCTTCGAATGAACTACATAATTCAAATCGAGCAGGATCTGTGTGGTCTGTGCCCACGACAGGTTATTCCTTTCATCCTCTGTCAGAAATCTGAGATGAAACTGTTTCCGAAGGTCTGATTCCATGTTACTGATGAATCTATCCTTGATCAAGACATCATCCAAATCAACTGATGCTAGAGAAGCCAGTGATGTGAATGTGCGTAGGTAATCTGCAAAAGTCTGGTTACCCTGCTGCAGTGCCATAAGATGCTTTTTGGCAACCGATCGCTTGTGGGGATTTCCGAACTGTCTGAGGAATGTATTCCTGACATCTTCATACGTGGCATCTGGTGTTTTGGCCACGACATGAAAGTAGTGTCTGTCATTATTCTGAATGAACGTGAGGAAGACTGTGATGAGATCCTTATCTGGTGCACCTGGATATGTAAACTGAAAATATATGTCTACTGTCTCTATCCAAATCTCCGCATCCTGTCCGACTTTGTACTCCTTCGGTGGATTCATTTTCACCTTAGGGACAATTGCGGCTGGAATTATTAATGCTGCGGTGGCCTGAACATCATCTGGATCTGCAAATGCAGGCGGGGGATTATCCTCTGAGTAATCCTCATCTGGTTCCTTAGGCTCAGTCTCTGGATCTCTGTACCGACTCATGTCTGTCTTCATTCTGCTGATGGCATCGAAATATCCTATCTGATCATATCGGGTCTGTGTGTCAGCATAACCCTTTAACCATGAAGGTATTTTGAATCTGCTGAAATGATCATAAGGACCCAGAATGTCAAAATACCAGTTATTAGGATCGAGATCGATAGCTGGTATAGCTGCTGGTTCTTCTGCCATCTAAGATAAAACACCACACCAACAAAACCTTCAAAATGGATGTGTGTGTGTGAGTGATATATATATATATATATTGTACATGTATTATTTTTGTACATTGATATAATGAGGTGAAGTATATATATGGTTCCAACTTCTTCCCCCCTTAAGGAAGTGTGAACTCCACAGGCAGTTGTCAAGTGCCTATTACCTCATCAAGAAGCATGCAATTCCCATAGGAAGCAGCTGTACAGTTATTGGGTTGTTGCCCTACAGTTATTGGGGTGTTGCCCGTTATATTGGTCATGAATGTGCTGATTTCAGCATGACCAAAATGCCAAACACAAAGTGTTTCACTATTATATAGTGGCATTTTAGGGTGTGTAGGATTACTGTGACCCTTATCACCTATAGTGACATTAGGGTGTTACATGGTATCAGTAACACCTACTTATATCAAATTTAAGCAGTATGAACATTTCCTGAAGGAATTAAAGCAAAACTGCATTTAATATGTCACTATTTACCACGTGGTATCTAGGAGGTATGTTACACCCCCTATAACATACACGTGATTTTCAGGGTGTTACAGGGTGTTACAAGTGCTGAAATATTTTGGGCATATTTATCAATAGATGAAAAATTGGATCAGCGAAAAAAATTTGACTCAAATTTTCATTTTGAAATCATGCGTGTGAGTTTTTCACGCATTCAGCCACAGCCACTATGTACACCCCTAGGTGTTACACACAAGATTTTTAGGGTGTTACATGAGATATGAATGTGCACATAATATTTTTCAGGTACCTTAATAGGTATAAAATGATATTCCGTGAAAAAATCGAGTCCAAATTTCAATTTTGAAATTTCCCGCAATGGGTTTTTACCCATTTTCACTGTTTTTGGCCATATATATAGCAATGTGTACATCTTACATAACTCATGTAACATATCTCACTTTTACACATGATATTTTTCATGGCATTTTCGTGAAGATATGTGATGGTCAACACATGGGGTTTTGCTGATTGAAACCCACGACCATGCAAAAAGTGGTGATAATGTGTGTTTTATCAACAATGACTTGTAGTCACTGACTGATGTCTGTCAGATAGTTTTTAACTTAATCAGGGTGGTGCTGCCACCCAGATATATTAAGCAGTTAGAGCAAATGCTCATAATATCTCTATTATCTACTTTGTCAGATATCATGAATTTCTGATTTACTGTACAAAGTATGCACTGAATTGTGATCAGGTTTCTGATTCAATTGTCATGATGCATAAGTAGATAATGAAGTTGCTCCAGCGATTGTGTGGGATGCATGGACAGTGCTCAACAGTGACCAACTGTTTATTTGAGCACTGTATACTGCCTTCGGTTCTGGAGATATTCTCCATCCAGCCCTTCAGCAGGTTGTTTTATCCTGTCCCATATGTATCGCCATCGCTTGACATCCAACACGCACATGTGTTTGTTGGATGGTATCTATGTATCATATGTTGATATAATACTTGATCATATACACTTAGTGGGTCAGTGTAATGTCAACATACATAATGATGTCAGTGACTTATGTATTGTATAGGTACTTGCTGATTCAGTACACTAAAGCAAATTGATTTATCATATAAGATGATCTGTATACCAATGAACAGCATGTAGCTAACATGATATATATCAATTTGGTTAGTGGTTGTAATCCTGCATATCTCATCGTGTATGACGAGTTGATTGGTATATTTCACACATGGCTCCGGTGAGTATTCCTTTCATTGATCAACAGTAGAACAGTATCCCATCCCAAATCCTACGTCAGGAAATACTGAGCTAATTACTGTCTTAATGATCATGATCGGCACCTTATACCAAGTGGGTTCGTTTATAGTTTAAACTTGCACAGCAGGTATGCTATGTGATATATTAATGCAACATCTGGTATGTATATGAGATGTGCATCTCTACAGTGTAACATGGTTGTATTGCTTATTCAACCCCCGGTTCCACAAGGTACAAGCCTGTGGTCGGTTAGGCGCGGACAAACAGTCACCAAGTCGATCGACAGAACTATATGGTGATTTAAAGTAAGCCCTTACTTTTTAAATTTGCAATACTTCCATGATGCACTGTTATATATGCCTATGTATGCCAACTGTTATCGTGATCAAGTTGGATGTATACATGTGTACATATATATC
>LGRX02004291.1:0-19581 GCA_001247695.2 Cymbomonas tetramitiformis
TCATATGGAGTGACAATGAAGCAGCCAGATTGATGACAAGGAACTTGTGGGGGAAGGCAACCTTCATTCCTTTGTTGAAGGAAATTTTGTTGCTGACTGTCAGACATGATGTGAGGCTGGTAATGAAAAGAATCTCCACAAAGGCCAATGACTTGGCTGGCGCTCTGAGTAGGAGTCAGATGGGAAGGTTTTATGACCTGCTGAAGGTGTGGTCAAGGAGGGAGGCCCCGAGGGACCTGGATGATTGGATGGTGAAGGACTGGTTGTGGGACAAGATTAGGCCGCTCGGGCCCTTTGCAGTGGATGCATACTGTGATGAGGTGGGGGGAAACTCCCGGTGTTTCCTTTGGTGGTCCAAGGAGGACTCTTGTTTGATGAAACAGTGGAGGGGGTTGGATGTGTATTGCAACCCACCCTTTTCCTTGCTGTGGGAAATTCTGACTCATTTCCTCCGGGAGAAGCGAGCAGCACCCAACACAACCTCTGCAGTGTTTGTGTTGCCTTTCTAGCCAACTGAGAGATTCTGGTTAGAGCTTGTGGTGCCAGCGGTAGAGGCCGGTTTGTTTGTAATCCTTGAGTACATCCCCGTAGACACTGATGTGTTCACTTCGCCGAACGGGGTGAGAGGATTGAGGAAGGACTGTGGCCCCACTAGGTGGCCGGTGGTGCTGGTTGCCTGCCCAGTGGCAGCCCCGAAGGGGAAAGCATGGAAGATAATTGGTTTGTAACTAACCATGGAAGGGGGCAAAGGGGCAATGCAGAGTATGCAAAGCCCAAGGAATGGCTTAGAGCCAGGTGGAGCTTCATCCTGAGTGTTGCTGATGCAGACAACACGAAGAAGAATCACACGACCGGCCAGAGGGCGTTCGTCAGATTCATGCTAGCCTTCGGAGAAGGACCGGTTGTGCCGGTGTCAGATGAGGACCTAGCAATGTTTTATGTGTTCCAGTCACAGACTTGTAAAGTCTCCACCTTGAAGAGCTATACAGCCGGTGTGAGGAGACTGCATTTAGAAGCTAAGTTTGAGTGGGTGCCTGTTAGCCACCGATTTCCTGTAGCTCAGACTATGAGAGGACTGAAGAGGCTACTGGGAGATGAAGTAAAACAGAAGCTCGCAATTACACTGTTTATACTTGCAAGAATGTATCAAGTAATGAATTTTATTGACTGTAACATGGTGACTTTGTGGGCAGCCATGTTGACTGCTTTGCTTAGGAAAGACAATGTTTGTGTAGGGAAAGTGGATGCCTTTAATGTTAGGCGGGTCCTTCGGAGAAAGGATTTTGTTATACTGAATGAGACAATGTGGGTGACACTAGTGTTCTCAAAGGTGATCCAGTTTGAGGAAAGGACACACAGAGTGGCCATGAGGGCCACGGGTGGAATGTTGTGCCCGAGACGGGCTTTGGCCAAGTGTTTTGAGCTGACTCCGGAAGAGCCGGAGAGCCCGGCTTTCTTGTGGAAGTCAAGGGGCAAGACAGTGCCCATGACACACGGAGTGTTTGTGGGGGAAGTGAAGAAGCTGATCCGGAGGATCGGTCTTGACCCGAGTCAGTACTCGGGACATAGTTTTCGGAGAGGGGGGGCCACAATGGCCTTCAACCTCGGGGTAGACCACCTGTTGATTAAGCTGCAAGGAGACTGGGTCTCTAATGCATACCAGAGGTATGAGCAGTTGACTGAGGCACGGAGGCTGGAGCTGCCAAAGAGCCTGGCTGCCAGAATGAGACAAGTGGAGGGTAAGTGGAAGTGCATCAGTAAGCACAAGTCTGGCAGCAAGTCACTTCGGCATTTGGGTAGCTGAAGCGCCAGCCGGTTGGGAGGAAGGAACTTGCAGAAGCCGTGAGGCCCTGCAGTTGGGCTGACTCTTCGGCAACCCCGGTTGCAGACCACCTCCCTAGAAGTACTCAAAGTTTGTTGTGAAACAAAGGTGCTTGTGAGCACCACCTCTGTCTCAGAAATTATCTCCCCGGGAAGTACTTGTGTAAATAATTGAGAAATTCATTTCTAAATTATTTTGGAAGTACGGGGGAGAAATTTCTGCTTGCAAAAAATGAGCCCGAGGCTCGACGAGGACATGTGAATTTTTTGCGGTTTTTTTCCCGAGGATTTCTCAAGGCAGAGCCGCGAGGAATCCGCGAGGTCGACTTCTCTGTTGTTTGATTGGCTACGGTGTCACGGGGGAACCGTGACAGTCGGGTCAGATCTGTGTTCGGGCAGAGCCGGAACACAGATGTGCTTTCTGATTGGTTGAGCGAGATCTGTGTTCATGCGGAGCATTGCAACACAGATGTGCACTATGCAAGGCTCAGTGTCGCTTGGGCGGAGCCCGTGAAGATGAAGAGACTCTCGGAGCTTTTGAAATAAGCTGCGACAGTTCAGTTCACTTCATTCTGCGAGAACTTCGGGCTCCGAGTCTACCAATTCAAAAAGTTCCCCACACCCGCCCGCCCGGGAGGAAGGAACTTGCAGAAGCCGTGAGGCCCTGCAGCAGCATCAGATCGCCGGGCACACCTGCTGCATCTCTGTCTCGCGCTCTATCAGGTTCATGTGCAGCTCCTGCAGCCGCACCAGCCCTGACTCCTGCTGCTCTTGCATCGTTGCTGCACGATCTGCCGCCTCCGCCCGCATCACAGCCTCACGCTGCGCCAGCTCCTCACGCAGCTGCTGCACCTCCGCATGGGCCGTCTCATGCTGCTCCTGCGCCACTGCTGCACGATCTGCCGCCTCCGCCCGCATCACAGCCTTGCGCTCCGTCAGCTCCTCACGTAACTGCTGCAGCTCCGCGTACTCCATCTCCTGCTGCCGCTGCAGCGCCGCAATAGTCCCCGCCTCCTCCGCTTGCGCCACCGCCATCGCCCGCGCCTCCTCCTGCGCCGCTGCCCGCGCCTCCTCCATCACAACCCGTTGCTCCAGCGCCTGCTCCTCGGCCTGCTGCTTTGCCTGTCACAGCAGATACCCCGCGCACATCCTTAACGCCATCACGACCATCGTCCCTGCGACAGCAGCCTAACTCCCGGCACAATTTATACCTCCTTCTCTCCCCACAATCATCGATGAGTCAGCAGGCCGTCAAACCTCCACAACATTCTCAATCTTCCGATCCTGGAAAATCGCACGTTCCACCCTCCGCCCCACGTCCCACGCACTCGCCATGCATCAGATCGCCGGGCACACCTGCTGCATCTCTGACTCGCGCTCTATCACGTTCATGTGCAGCTCCTGCAGCCGCGCAAACCCCGCCTCCTGTTGCTCCTGCGCCATAACCAAACGATCGGCCGCCTCCACCCGCATGGCATCCTCGCGCTGCACCAGCTCCTCACGCAACTGCTGCACCTCCGCATGGGCCATCTCCTGCTGTTCCTGCGCCACTGCTGCACGATCTGCCGCCTCCGCCCGCATCACAGCCTCGCGCTCTGTCAGCTCTTCACGTAACTGCTGCAGCTCTGCGTACTCCATCTCCTGCTGCCGCTGCAGCGCCGCAATAGTCCCCGCCTCCTCCTCTTGCGCCACCGCCATCGCCCGCGCCTCCTCCTGCGCCGCTGCGCGCAGCTCCTCCGTCGCAACCCGCTGCTCCAGCGCCTGCTCCTCAGCCTGCTGCTTCGCCTGTCACAGGATATACCCCACGCATATTCTTAACGCCATCACGACCATCGTCCCTGCGACAGCAGACTAGCTACTGGCAGATTATCTCGAATGCCCCAAGAATCTTCTGTACTGCAAAGCGCCCTAAAGCCTCCGCCCACGCCCCCGCCTCCCCACGCCCATAAATTGCATATTCCACCCTCCGCACCATGTTCCCACGCACTCGCCATGCATCGCGTCGCCGGGCACACCTGCTGCATCTCTGACTCGCGTTCTATCACGTTCATGTGCAGCTCCTGCAGCCGCGCAAACCCCGCATCCTGCTGCTCCTGCATTGTTGCTGCACGATCTGCCGCCTCTGCCTGCATCACAGCCTCACGCTCCGCCATCTCCTCACGCAGCTGCTGCAGCTCCGCATGTGCCGTCTCCTGCTGCTCCTGCATTGTTGCTGCACGATCTGCCGCCTCTGCCTGCATCACAGCCTCACGCTGCGCCAGCTCCTCACGCAGCTGCTGCACCTCCGCATGGGCCGTCTCCTGCTGCTCCTGCGCCACTGCTGCACGATCTGCCGCCTCCGCCCGTATCACAGCCTCGCGCGCCGCCAGCTCCTCACGTAACTGCTGCAGCTCTGCGTACTCCATCTCCTGCTGCCGCTGCAGCGCCGCAATAGTCCCCGCCTCCTCCGCTTGCGCCACCGCCATCGCCCGCGCCTCCTCCTGCGCCGCTGCGCGCTGCTCCAGCGCCTGCTCATCCGCCTGCTGCTTTGCCTCTCGCAACGCCTGTCGCAACATACCCCCACACTGAACAGCATGAGATCGGCCAACAAAAGCCAGCCCATGTCAAAAAATGAAAACATGCGGGCACCTAAGTGCTCCCCACAAAAATCAAGGGGAAACACCGAAAGTGGACTTCACCACCCTCAGCATCTCCTTGCAGCAAAGGCAGACGGATCCAACGAGCTCTCCAAGAGGCAGTGCCCGCCAGAATAGCACCACAGGGATAACCGCCTCCCAAAACCCACTTCCATCTGGCGGCCGTCCCCATTCACAACGGCGCGCCAGTACCTCACATATGGGTCAAAGAACACGAGTCCCCCGGCCGGCACGTGTAATGACCATGAGCACTGGACAAGGAGAGGGAGCAAGCGTCAGACAAATCCAAGACACTCCCAAAGAGCGAGCCGCAGACGAATCCCCGACGCCCTCAAAGAGGCAGTAACCGTCAGAAGCGTACCACAGCAACATACCCCCACACGCACACCCGCAGCGCCATCACAACCATAGTCACTGCAACTGCACACCCCTCGTAGTCCCCCTTCTCATCACCACCCATCTGTCCTGCAGAGCGTCCTCCAGCCTCCGCCCATAACCCCGCCTCCCCATGCCTGCCACACCACATATTCCACCCTCCGTGGTAAAAGTACCACGTTCCCACACACTCGCCATGCATCAGATCGTCGGGCACACCTGCTGCATCTCTGTCTCGCGCTCTATCAGGTTCATGTGCAGCTCCTGCAGCCGCACCAGCCCTGACTCCTGCTGCTCCTGCGCCACTGCTGCACGATCTGCCGCCTCCGCTCGCATCACAGCCTCGCGCTCCGCCAGCTCGTCACGCAGCTGCTGCACCTCCGCATAGGCCGTCTCATGCTGCTCCTGCGCCACTTCTGCGCGATCTGCCGCCTCCGCCCGCATCACAGCCTCGCGCTCCGCCAACTCCTCACGCAGCTGCTGCACCTCCGCATGGGCCGTCTCATGCTGCTCCTGCGCCACTGCTGCACGATCTGCCGCCTCCGCCAGCATCACAGCCTCGCGCTCCGTCAGCTCTTCACGTAACTGCTGCAGCTCTGCGTACTCCATCTCCTGCTGCCGCTGCAGGGCTGCAATAGTCCCCGCCTCCTCCGCTTGCGCCACCGCCATCGCCCGCGCCGCCTCCTGCGCCGCAACCCGCTGCTCCAGCGCCTGCTCATCCGCCTGCTGCTTCGCCTCTCGCAACGCCTGTCGCAACATACCCCCGCACGCACACCCGCAGCGCCATCACGACCATAGTCACTGCAACTGCACACCCCTCGTAGTCCCCCTTCTCATCACCACCCCTCTGTCCTGCAGAGCACCCTCCAGCCTCCGCCCATGCCCCCGCCTCCCCATGCCTGCCACACCACATATTCCATCCTCCGTAGTAAAAGTACCACGTTCCCACGCACTCGCCATGCATCAGATCGCCGGGCACACCTGATGCATCTCTGTCTCGCGCTCTATCAGGTTCATGTGCAGCTCCTGCAGCCGCGTATACCCCGACTCCTGCTGCCGCCGCAATGTCGCTAAAGCTTCGGCCTCCACTTGTTGCTGTGAGAGTAAGCTCTGCAGCCTCGCCCGCTCCTCCTCCTCTTCGGCCATGAGCGCAGCCTCTTTCATCTCCGCAGTCGCAATTCTTTGCTGCGCCTCTTTTGTCAGCTGCCACGCCCCCCATCCGATGCGCCATCATCCCGGGACTCGAATGTCCCAAATCAAACTCCTGACAATTGGCATCGCGACTACATTTCACCGCCCGCACCCCTTTCGCCTGCCTTACCTCATTCAGCTCTCTCTCAAGATGCCTCAGAGCCTCCTGGCGTTTCAGGTCCTCCTCGGCCTGGAGTTTCTGCAGCAGCGACTCGACGCAGGCGTGCACTTCGCGAGCCACGCCGGCTTCCTCCTCCTGCGTCTCCTTGTTGGCCTCGTGCTCCCGAACTTCCGACTTGACCTGCTGCTCAAACTGCCCCACGACTCCCCATGGCCACGGTTCACCGTCGGACGACCCTGCTTCCCGATGCAAAATCGCGCGAGCAGAAGCGAGCAGAGAACTAACAACAACCCCGGGAGTTGAGGGAAGCCTTAGATGAGCCGAGTGCCACCGGATATGAGATACACGGATACAGGAGAAGAACCCACACTGGCAGGCAAAGTAGGGAAGGCACCACAAGATAGCAAAGACACGTCAGCAACAAAAAAGCGGAAATTTCGCCAACCCGCTGACCCGATTTGGCTTCAGACCTGCAACAGATGACCGCGGCGAGACGGCCAAACAGCACTCCCGATGGAGGTGCTGGGCAACAGATACTGGGGAGCACGAGGCGCACCAGAGCAGTAGGAACAAGGATAAGGGAAGGCGCGAACGGATGGCTGACTCAGTAGCAGGGAAACCAGACACGTTGGGAAAACAGGAATAGAATGGGACAAAGGGTGACAGGACAGGAACAAGACCAAAAGCAGACACCAAGACCAAAAATGAGATGAAACTGCCACTGCAACAGCAAACCGGTGACAGCACAGTCCTTCAACAACACGTGGCAACGGAAGAGAGACATTGTCTAATTGTCCGGACAGAAGCGGAAGCGAGGAAAGCGCGGTACACGGGGTGAGATAGGTCAGAGACAGGCAGCGCATGATGGGCACCTGGAGCACAAAGGAACGATGAAAACCTACCTGATGAACTCGGTAAAGTACACACTAAGATGAAAACGTCGCAGACAACTCAGAATAGAAGGGGGGGGAAAGGAATCCAAGCGCTCGGGAGGGAGAGGACACGAGAGCGCGCAGCGTGGAACAAGAGAGAGGCCAGTAATCTACGTGAATAGGCACATCCTATGGCAACGGGGCATGCCGTGCTGTACAGAGGGAAGATGGAGCTAAAAGCGGACAAGGGAGACGACAAGGGAAATAGCCGCGGGGGTCAAGAATCCCACACCCTGGCAGGGGTGTCTATTCTTTTCTCTTCGCTTCTTACACGCATGCAGAGAATCGCACGTGCAGTCATATCAATCTGCCGCAAGAGACATTGTGGACCGATGCCACTTCTAAGATGGAAAGGAATCAACGGTTTGTGCAATGGGCAATAGGAAGCAACGGCCGTGATCACTTTCCATGACCCTTCTCGATGATGGGAAATCGATTTGTGTGTCCTTGACTCAGGTCATAGCTGATTTCATTCGGGTTCATAGGTCGCAAAAACGGCTGAGCTGACACGCGATAGCAGCGTCAGCCGCTGTGGCACACGTCACGCAAAGTTTGCACGCGCCCTGTAACCCGCAAGCTCCACGAGCATGCTCGCCCGACTACTTCCGCCTGCACGCTCCATGGCTCCGCACTCCACGCGCCCGCCTCTCGCGCGAGCGCGCATTCCCGAGAGCGGGCGCGGGACCGGCCTGCTGCATGGCGGTGTTGCGCTGCACGAGCTCGGTGTAGAGCAGCTGCAGCTGCGCTTGCTCTTGCTGCTGCTGCGCCCGCATCGCCACCACAGACGCCGCCTCTTCCACCTGCGTCACGCGCTGCTGCTCCAGAAGCCCGTGCTCGGCCGCCTGTTCTGCAGCATGCTGCTCCAACTGATATTGCAGCTCCTGAGCGAGCTGCAGCACCTCCCAGCACGCTGGGCTTAGGCGCACGCGATGCCGCCCTCCATATCGCGCAGAGACGCGCACACACCGAAACCACCCCGGTGACCTACAGCTACACAAACTGTGCGCCTACCCCCTCCCTGGACTTCCGGTGGCCTTCCGCTCCAACCGAAAGCAGAAATGAGCTCGGGGAGGCGCGCCGCTGAATTCACTGATGAGCGGAATCCCCAGCCACGAAGCCCGACACGACACAGGCACAGCAAGGGTCCCATCCAGAGGGTGGGCAGGAGCGGGCGCACGCCAACACGACACAGGCACAGCAAGGGTCCCATCCAGAGGGTGGGCAGGAGCGGGCGCACGCCAACACGACACAGGCACAGCAAGGGTCCCATCCAGAGGGTGGGCAGGACCGGGCGCACGCCGACACGACACAGGCACGCAAGGGTCCCATCCAGAGGGTGGGCAGGACCGGGCGCACGCCGACACGGCACAGGCATGGCAAGGGTCCCATCCAGAGGGTGGGCAGGACCGGGCGCACGCCGACACGGCACAGGCACAGCAAGGGTCCCATCCAGAGGGTGGGCAGGAGCGGGCGCACGCCGACTCGAGGCGAATGGGTGCTGCGAGAGAGACCGGCTTGGGGCGGCAGGCTTCAGGGAATCACAGGGGTGTGCCAGGCCCGCAGCCAACGCCCTCGCCTCACCTGCTGCAGCTCATCGCGGTGCTCTCCCACCGAGCACTTCAGCTCCTCCTCGAGCTTCTGCATCGCCAGCAACTTCTCCTGCTGCTCCGCATCTTCGGCCTGTTGTACAGTCTGCAGCATCGACGTGACGCACATCGCCACCTCGCGGGTCAGCTCATCCGCCGACGCCTGTTGCTCGTGGAGCTCGTTAGTCAGCTGCTCCGTCTTCTCCAGCATGGCGCGCTCCATCCGCTCGGACAACTCCTGTCCCCCGCGCCACCTCCGCGCATCATCAGCAGCGGGGGGGGGCATGCTCGGTGCGCCATGCGTGCTTAAGCTCGCAGCACACCCACGTGTCAATTGCCCCAGTCACCCGCGCGCATGCCACGATCCACGGTGCGTGGTTCATTCAAATACCACGATCCACGGTGCGTGGTTCATTCAACTGCCGCAGGCGACTGCGAGCCGGCGTTGGCACCTCATGGGGCACGCATAGCCAAGCACATGCGCCGGTGTGGTATGCCGTGCAACTCCTCCCTCCAACATTACAAGTCAATGCCAACCTCACACGCTGCGGACACGGGGAATCAACAGCTGTGAGCACCCGGCAGCCATGCAGGGGCAGGCCACTCACTACCCCCTCCACTGCTTCCACCCCTGGCAACGGCACCGGCCCGGCTTGGGCCAATGCCCCCTCCACTGCTTCCACCCCTGGCAACGGCACCGGCCCGGCTTGAGTCAATACTCCCTCCACTGCTCCACTCCTGGCAACGGCACCGCCCGGCTTGGGCCAATGCCCCTCCATTGCTTCCAACCCAGGGGCACCGGGCCCGGCGTGGGCCAATGCCCCCTCCACTGCTTTCCACCCCTGGGGCACCGGCCCGGCTTGGGCCAATGCCCTCCACTGCGTCCACCCCTGGCAACGGCACGCCGGCTCGGGCCAATGCCCTCCACTGCTTCCACCCTGGCAACGGCACCGCCCGGCGTGCCAATGCCCTCCACTGCTTCCACCCTGGCAACGGCACTGCCCGGCTTGAGCCAATACTCCCTCCACTGCTTCCACCCCTGGCAACGGCACCGGCCCGGCTTGGGCCAATGCCCCCTCCACTGCTTCCACCCCTGGCAACGGCACGGGCCCGGCTTGAGCCAATACCCTCTCCCACGAAAGCCCAATGCTGAGACAGCCCGCTCATGTCGACCCGATCAGAACTTCTGAGGCACTCGGCATGTGGCGCAACTCGCGGGCAGCTTTGGGCGCCGCACCTTCTCCATATCCAGCTTACGCAGTTGGAGCTCTGCCAGCAGCTCGCGGTGCGATTCTTCAGCCTGCTCGCACTGAGCTTCCTTTTGGCGCTGAAGGTCCGCCAGCGCCTCCACCTCCTCATCCCGCGCCGCTCGCTGCTCTTCCAGCACCGTAAGCTGCGCTGCCTCCACCTCACTTGCCTGCTCCTTCACCTCCAACGCCGCCTGCAGCCGCCCCCGTCCGCATCGCTGCCGCCTCGCAAGTGATGCCTTGCTACCGCGCACCCCATCTGACGCCCAATCGCCACAAGTACAGTCTGGGGACACAGACGCGCCTTGGACAAGACTCCCACTCGCCCCCATCCCGCTTGCCATGGGTGACCCACGAGCTCAACATGCCACGTGTCAACCCGTGCTCAGTCCGCTCGGATCCCCACGAGCAAGGCCAAGTACCGCATGGCGCGTACACCTATGCCCTGTTAACAGTGATACCTCGATTTCGTCCTGCAAGCCGCCGTCAGTGGCACCGCGCCCCTGGTGCCCGAGTCACCACGCCAGCGCCCCTCACTTACCTTGTGCATTTGCCCCTCACGCTCCAGCAGATTCATGTGCATCAGCTGCAGCTGCGCCAGCCCCTGGCTTTGCTGCCGCCTCATCGCGGACATCATCTTAGCTTCCTGCTGTTGAGCCACAAACTGCCCCCCAAGAATAGCCTGCTGCACGGCCCGCTCGCGCTCCAACTGCCACACCAGCCACTCCCGCCATAGCATCAGATCCACCATAGCCTGGGGCACCTGGAAGGGGGCTCGCCCTCCAGCACGCTCCGCAGTTCCGGAGACCGGAAGGGAGGTCATTGAGGAGGGGGTATTGCCGTTACCCCGTGGCGGCACTCCGGAAGCCCGCCAAGAGTTTGCACCGCGTCACATGCTGCGCGAGTTCAGCGCAGGCGGCACAGAGGCGCACCGCGTCACATGCTGCGCGAGTTCAGCGCAGGCGGCACGGAGACACAGCGCGTCACATGCTGCGCGAGTTCAGCGCAGGCGGCACGGAGGCGCACCGCGTCACATGCTGCGCGAGTTCAGCGCAGGCGGCACGGAGACACAACGCGTCACATGCTGCGCGAGTTCAGCGCAGGCGGCACGGAGACACACTGCGCAGAGAAGCGGCTGTGCGCGAATTCCATGTGCGGCGGCAAACGATACGATCACCCTCGTCAGAGCGCTGAGAATGCACGCTGCTCGCCGGAGCTCGATGCAGATCGCAGGCCAGGAGACGCCCTCCCAGGTCACATGCTGCTGTGGACATCCTGCCGCTCACTAACTCCCGACATGCCAGGCTTCCCCGCGGAGCCGGCCCAAGGTGGCGGACTGCCACCTGCTCGAGAGACTCCTGCAGCTCTTGCTGCTGCATCTCCAACTGCATCTCCAGCTGCATGCAGGCCTCATAGCGCTCCGTATCCGCACGATTCTGGACGCACTGCAGCATCGACGACATGCATGCCTCCACCTCGCGCGCCACGTGGGCCTCCCGAGCATCCTCCTCCTGCTGAGCTTCGCATCTGCTCACCGTTCGCACTTCCACCTCTGCCAACAGCGTATCCCTATTCAGCGCCACCTGAAGCCGCTCCCCCACATCCCCCCACACACCGCGGAAACGTCTGTAAACTTCCCCTCACCCCTGCGGCCCCAAGGCATGCAGTTGTCAAAAGGGTACGGGTGCTTTAGGTTCGTCGGAACCAGCCCTGAACCAGCCTCTCTCTCTCGAGTCATCAGCCACACTGGTGCCTTCTCCACGTGACTGCAGTTGCCCGATCACACCGTGCAGGCCCCCCTTCCACCTGGCCGCAGGCGCGCTTTTTTGCCGGCCACAAGTGGAACACGCTGAGCGCCCATCCCTGCTGTGCACCTGGCCGGCGAGCACCTGTGCGAGGTCCTGCTCCTTCTGATCGAGGAGCGCCTTGATCTCCGACAGCTCCAGCGTCTCCTGCTGCTGCCGCTTCCGCTCCCGCATCAGCGACTGAGCCTCCCGTCGCAGCGAGCGCCTCTGCCGGCGGAGAGCAGCCGCTTCATCCTCCGTGCCGGGGTTGGGCGTAGGCTCAGTAGGATCGGGGGGGGACGCGGAAGTGTGCGGGGTATAGGCGACGAGTGAGCGGGTAGCGGAGGATGCAGAAGGGTCGTCAGACCTGCATCCAGCCCACCCAGGTGTCCATCAGCCCACGGTGCAAAACAGAGGGTGCTGGAACAACAGTCACGGCCTCGACATTTTGCCACCTTCCTCTCAGCTTCTCACCCCTAGGCCGAGGTTGGCCACCACGAGCTGGAAACCGTCCAGCTGCGCACACGCCACGATGACACGCGGTCCTTGGGCATGTCGTGCTGACCATCACTTTGAAGTAGCAAACTGCCAGGAGCCTCCAGATAGGCGGTGTGCCCCTGGGGTATGACCCAGGGTGTTGAGCGCGCAACGTGTGATGCTCGGGAGATGTGAGCAGCATGCAGCCAATGGCGCGGCATCCCGGGAATGCGGCGGACGGTGCAGATCCTGTCAAAGCTGCCCACCAAGCAAATCCGACGCAAGGAAGTTTCCCTCCCTATATGATGATGCTTTAGTGCTCTGACCGTGTGACCGGTGTTGCTGAAGCGCTATTCCCTCATGCTCGCAGGGGCTTGCGAGGATCACGAGGACTGCGCACTAAATATGGGCGAGAACTCGCAGGGACACCCACCTGACTGCTGAAAGGGGGAGAAGGGGGGGAGGGGGTACACTCCAGTAACACCCTACCTGGGGACCTGTCCGTGAGGGTATAGGACATACGGTGGCACCCACTGGGGGAGGGACTGCTGACCAAGGAGCGTCAGGACACACAGTGAGACCCACCTGGGGGAACTGCTGACAAGGGAGGAGGGCAACACACACGGTGGCACCCACATGGAACTGCTGACAAGGGGAGAAGGGAGGAACACACACGGTGGCACCCACCTGGGGGAACTGCTGACAAGGGAGAAGGGGGGCAACATACACAGCGATACCCACCTGGGGGAAGACTCTGTTGGCGTGGTTTGCTTAGACTTTAGGGTTGCCTTCGCCACGCCAAGTTTCCACAGAAGGCCTGCCATGCGAGGTGTGGTTCGTGTGCCAGGGGCTGGTGCCCCAGAAGGGCGAGCCCCCAGGACGTCGAGGTTAAGCCGCGGGATTCCCGGCGCTCCTGCTTCCAGCGGGTCATAGTGCATAGACATCTGCCACCAACAAACAGACGAGCACAGTGCAGCCTTCTTATTCAAAATATTTCGGCCTTCAAAACCACCCTGCTATCGGCACGAAGTTGAGTAAAGGCGCATAAGCGAGCGGTTGTGAAAGGCAGGCTCACGATGTATCGAATTCGTTTTCCTGAGGCCGGAGTACCCGCGCGCACGTCCTATGCAAAACAAGCAGAAGTCCCCGTGGGCAGCTTGGAGTACAACCCTCAGCGCATCCAACGCGAGATGCTTCAGCAGCAGGCGTCGAGGGGCGTCGCGAGGGCTTGCGCACAGCAGCTGCAGTGAGCGAGTCCACTGCTAGGGCCCTGTCCCTGCGGACGCCAAGGGCGAAAATAACAGGACAGGCCTCCCCGAGCGCCTTCGTCGTGGAAAAAAGTAAGCATGCGAGGATTTCGTGCGAAGCGTGAAAAACGCGGCCTGCGATCAGCCCGAGGAGGACAAGCACAACTTTCGGGCTGCTACGAACGGTGACGACCTCCAACTCTTCCAGTTCTCTGAAGGGCTGCTTTTCACGGGCAAGAACGGGTGGCAACACCTGTCGCGCACGGGGTCCTCGTCTGCGGGTGACTCTCCCGAGCAAGGAGAAACCGATCATGAGGAGCATCCTCAACCCAATCCTGAAAACGCAATCTTTACTAAGCGGGTGAAGCAAAACCCGGGAATGTCATGATACCGTGCTCACTTTCTTGAAATTGCATAAGTTTAGCAGCAGGAAACGAGCCAACACGCACAAGCGCGTTCTGGAGGCACACTCACTTGGACAGGTCACCGGGCTGCAGACGTATCGGACTTGGAACTGGATGCCGAAGCTGCTCGGGCGTGCTTCGCGGGGAGGTGAGAGCTGAAACTTCTCGCTCCCGCATGCCTAAGCGCGGAGAATACCGGCCCCCGCTCGGTATATGTATGGTGTCCCCGAACGGTCTTGGGGATAAATGCGATTGCCGAGGGGAGCTGGGTGCCGAAAGGCGTCCTCCCACACTGCCCCTCGGACTCACGGGAAGTGAGCCGATGGGTGGATCGTCCTCCATTTTCGATGGAGCACAGTGTGTGGTCACGCGACTGAGGTCAGCACAGAGTCAATTTGGCATAGCGTGCCGCGAACCGACATGTGCCCTATAAATTCTTTCTTCCTTTGACGCGAGGAACCAAAGAACAAGTCTACAATAAGCTACACGTGTTTACTCGCTGTAAATTTCGTGGAATATTAGGAAGAGTAGAAGGGTGGGTAGGTGCCACAAGTGAACCGTCTCTACAGAACTGTTTGCACCGCGAACGGTGTGCCCTGAGTTGCAAAAGCAGAAGACATTCATAGGAATTTCGAATCACATTTTTCCATGAAATTCCTCACAAAGTCATTTTGATTACTCTGCGCATCTTAATCTGTACTAGGTATCAGAATTTACAAATTGTTTGCAAGCCATAGCCATGGCATGGGAAAGCCGTTTGTTTGGCCAAGGGGTTCCGGTATGGCTATCGTTAAACGTAATTAACGATAACATAATGATCATCTCTGACGTGCCACATTTCCAGAATTTTCCTCGTCCTCCCAGTCGCGACTCACGCGTGCAGTCAAGGCACTGGGTCAGCAACCCATCTGTGCATCCCCCAGTGCCCCCCCCTGCATGCACCCCCACCTCCACATAGGGTAGGGGCATATTCGTGACAGAAACAGTGAAATATATATATATATATGTATTTGGTGGGGTCGGATATATATATATATATATATACTGTATCACAACAACCTAGAACAAAGCTGCACAACAGGTGTTTCAAGTTCACACAACGAAGATGATGGAATAAAAGAGTCGTTAGGGTGTTTTATTCCCTAAGCGCTGAGAAGGACCGTGACAGGCTAGCCGGCACCGCGGGTCGAGGGGAGACACAAGGTCAGGACTGCCACCCCCTTACAGTGGGGGGGGCTAAAGTCATTGTTCCCATGACACCACCTCACCCCGAAGAGGTGAGGTGCTAAGGCAGCATCCCAAAAGGAACACCAAACCCTAAACCCTAGAGATACAAATGTTATAGGTCCACTGGGACCTTAACCGGGTCCAGCAAAGAGCAAATTGAGAAAATTTTCAGGCGCCGACCTTCAACAGAAGTGCCAGGGGTCAAGGGCAGGGGTCCCGATGCTCTAAGGGGCCTCTGCCGGTGCACGATCCAACGGTGTTACGTCCGTGATTGAAAGCTTAGCAGCCGTGCCGTAACCAGATCGGCGAGGAGCGGTACGCCGGCCAGGTGTCCTCCTCATCGTCAGCGGCAAAGAAAGCCGGCGGCGTGGCATCACGGTGCACACCCCTCCAGAGGACAATCGTCGTTGTGGGAGTCCCCACCAGCCGAGAAACGGACGGTCATGGCACCCTGCTGGGCGGCGCCGTCCAGCGGTGGGGGGTCCGATGCCTGCAAGGCCTGGGCACGGGCTGCCGGCGGCGGCGCGGGCGGCCATGTCACGGGGGACTAGATATCCAGTACTGTGACAAGAAGTGAGATATATATATATGTCGATATATATGCTCGAATGCGTGTGTGCAGAACAGTCTCGCAGGGGCGGGTGTTCTCGGATACTAAGATGGTATAAAATATTCAGGTGAGTGTTTTATAGCACACCGTGACAACCGTGACAACGGACACTGGTGACACATCGGGCTGAGGGGTGACAGACAGGAGACCCACTGTGCCCCCCCCTTACAGTGGGGGTGGCAAGATTGGGCTCCCCGTGACACCACCTCACCCCGTGGGGTTGAGGTGTCACCAGGCAAAGAGGCAGGAGCACTGCAGGGTCTAGGAGCCAAACTGGCCCGAGCAGTCCGGTATGTGCCATCCCAACATGTCCAAAAGTCTGTTGCTAACTAAATCCAAAGAGCTCGGTTCCCTCGAGAGTCAATCACAAACCGTGCAGGCATGGAGAAGGGTCCTTTCCGAACTGTGATGTTGAAATTCAATCTTGTTTCTCCGCCGAGCTGGATGTCGATGCACCCTGGAACGACGGGATCCACGGAACGGAGCGGAGAGCCGGCCAATCGGCGTCATCGTCGCCCACGGTGGTGTCGGGCATGGGCTCCGGCTCGCCACGATCGAGCAAAGGGCGGAAAGGGAATGCGGCCGCGCCATCGTCGCCATCGCCGTCATCGCCGTCCACAGCCGCATACTGCAATGAAGGTGAGCCACGGCTCGCCGGGGGACCAGGGGCCGCGGCAGGAGGCACACCACCGGCGGGCTTAGCCCAGGCAGCAACGGTGGGGCGCTTCGGCGCCTTCGGAGCATTAGGCGGCCCCCTGGAAGGTGCAAAGGACGCGGCGCATGCGTAGGGGCACACTCCCTCTGTGTCGATGTGCCCATCGGTGACGCCCCACATACGGAAGCACGAGATGCACGGATAGCCGACCCCTTCCCACATCAAGTGAGGGACGCGGGGGTTCTGGGCCGGCTTCCAATCTCCGACGGGCTTGGTGACGGTCTTGGTGCGTACGGTGTTGAACGTAGCACCACCGGCTCCGTCCGCCCGCGCCTTGCCACCACCAGCGCCCGAGGATGGAGGAGTGGCTAGGCGGGAGAGGTGCCCCTCGGTCTGCCATACCGTGGCAATGCGGAGGGCGAGGGTGGAGAATGTAAACCTTTGGCCAGCGGCAAGCTCACGTAGCATCACCAGATAAAGTGGGGACACGTGTGGGGAGCTCGCCGCTGACCGGCTGAGAACGTGCTGGACATCTTGTACACGTCCAGCGTCGTCGTAGTCGGGATGAAGGCGTTGAGGTTTGTCGCCCAGGACGCGGAGAACCGTGAGCTGCGGGGCGGGGTCGGCGGTCTCGCTAATCTTCGTTTCCCGCAGCTTCGTCCAGAAGCGAAAAGTGTCGGGGTCCGTGGAGGCCTCGACATGGTACCGTAGGCGCTGTAAGGCGCAACGTCCATCGCGTGGGTGGACTCGAGCGGACTCCTGGTAGAGTGCCAGAGCCGTACCGTTGAGGACGCCCTTGAGGATGATAAAGATGAGCTCGTTCAGAGACCAGTGGTACTCGAGGTAATCGTGCTCGAGGTCGAAGAGCTTGTCGTACCCGTAGTGGGAGATGGGGGACAGGACGTGGCGAAGATTACCAAGAAGGACCGCGAAGTCGGTCTCGGAGTCAGGGCCGTCGAGTGTGTACCCCTTCTGCGGCTTGAAGCCATGGGAGCGGAGGACTTTCACGAGCTCTTCGCCGTAGGTGAAGGCGTAGTCCATCCTCTCAGAGTACTCATACTGCTGTGACCCCCGGACTGGGGTGGACTCCCAGACCGAGGCGTCTCGATGAAATTCGGCGGAGGTGGCAGCCAGCGAGATAAATGTCGGCTTGCTGATCAGCGCGGACATGCGCACCACCGGATCGGGATTTTGCACCGGCGTGCGGGAACCCCTTAGTGGAGAAGGGGCCGCAGAGCCAGGGAGTGCAGAACCCGCAGGGGAGCCAGATGCAGCCGCGGCGGCACGCGCGGAGCGGATGGACTCCACCACAGGTCGAGGGCTTCGGCGATTAGACACCATGGCTGGAAGTACGTAATCGGGAATGTTGGAGCTTGCGTAAAAACAACGGGGCACAACTTTAGCCCAAATTGTCAACGGTTTGGTGATAAAATTTTGAACGCGGCCGCGATCTTCAACGGTGGCCGAGGTCGAGATGTAGTCGCTGACGGCGACGTGCGTCAGTTGCCGGCGACGTGCGGCGGTTACAAGGAGTTTCGACGTGCCCTCCAGGGATCCAAAGCAATAAACGAACACCCACAAGTGGTGGCCGAAATTGGGGTGAAATTCGACGAGGAAAACGGCGGTGAGGTCAAAAATAACGTGCGGTAAGCCAGTTTTGCCACAGTTCGGGCGTTGCTGTCCAGAGTGTAGTGGCTACTGCCCCGCAGTCCTTGTGGTAGGACCAAATCGACGAATTGGTCCTACCACGAGGACCATTGTTCCGATAATTTAATTGGCCATCTCCCGTGATTTGTGGTGTCTAACCAATGAAAGGTGGTATATATAGGTCCTATATTAATTTATTTGAACGCTGGTTTGGCCTATATTCATCCCATATATCCATGACGAACGCATTTCAAACCTCTGCACTCAAAATTTTCAAAACGGATTTTTTGGAACATTCAAAATGTGGCAAATTAGTTACTCATCTTCAATAATTTTTTACCAATCATATATCAACACTACACCTGCGCGGATACCATCAAATTGAACCTATACATATGTCCCAATCATATTTGGGCGGTAGGCCCGGTTGGAATGCATATATTGGCTCGTTGGCTCGTTGGCTTCCCCTCTAATATATTGGCTCGTTGGTTTCCCCCCTAAAACAGTGGTCACGCGAGCTGACCAGCCAGCCATCATAATTGCTTGCTAGAGGGCATATATCGCAAGGTTGGTGTGTGCGGCACATTAAATCTTCAAGTATATATGTATTGCGAATTTCTGAAAGTCTAACATCATCCAAATATCTTATTTTTCGACTGGCGTGTACATTTTAGAATGGATGAATGCCAATTTCTAAAGTCCGAAATTCACTAAATTCGGAATTTGCATTGTGTTGAACATGCGCCATGCTGAAATAGAGCGGAAATGATGATGAGGGTGCGAAGTAACCGATTCAGTTATCTTATTTGGTCATAGACTCAAGATGTATAACCATGAGCATCACCGTGAGCCCCCCATGTGACTCCTAATACTCAAAATAACGGTGGTCCTTGTGGTAGGACCACCATTTTCTTCAAGCTTTTGGTGAAATTACACCCCTAAAGCGTGTCGTTCAACCACACACCTAAAGTCTCATGGGGGCCGCCGCTATAAGAAATAAAATTCATTTAACTCATAAATATCATGTGCAAATGTTGCCTGTGCCTCAAATAGTCGATTTAGTGATCGAAACCGCAATTGCCCATTGGTCCTTGCGGTAGGACCATGAATTTGGGTAGTAGCCAGTAGGGCACGTAGTTGGGAATGGTCGGAAATGCGTAAAAACAACGGGGCACACTAGCGGCCCAAATTGTCAACGGTTTGGTGATAAGATTTTGACACGGCCGCGATCTTCAACGGTGGCCGAGGTCGAGATGTAGTTGCTGTCGGCGACGTGCGACAACTGCCGGCGATGTGCGGCGGTTACAAGGAGTTTCGACGTGCCCTCCAGGGATCCAAAGCAATCAACGAACACCCACAAGTGGTGGCCGATAACCTGACAAGAAGTGAGATATATATATATGTCGATATATATGCTCGAATGCGTGTGTGCAGAACAGTCTCGCAGGGGCGGGTGTTCTCGGATACTAAGATGGTATAAAATATTCAGGTGAGTGTTTTATAGCACACCGTGACAACCGTGACAACGGACACTGGTGACACATCGGGCTGAGGGGTGACAGACAGGAGACCCACTGTGCCCCCCCTTACAGTGGGGGTGGCAAGATTGGGCTCCCCGTGA
>LGRX02004292.1:0-63137 GCA_001247695.2 Cymbomonas tetramitiformis
GAAGCGCACCCCTCAAGAATTGCTGGAGCACGTGGAGACCGAGTGCTCGGTGGTAGATTCCCCAAAGATCACCGTGGACATGAGGAAGCTGATGTCGCTCCTCTCAAAGCAGCGCGAACGCTGCTTCGCGGAGTTCCGGGCCTCACCGGAGACGGCCTCTTCGATTCAGAAAGTCATCTCCGAGCCGGTCAACAAGCTGAAACGGAAGAGAGACGATATGCGCAGACGCCAGGCGAAGCAGTTGAACATGGCGGGGACCTTCCACGAAAAGAAAATCCACGAGTTTGAAGAACAGGTCAGACGCCTTGAAGCGGACAACGAGAAAAACATTACCAAGCTGACACAGAGTCGCCAACGTTTCCAATCTGAATTGCAGTCACGAGATGCCAAGATCGAGGAGCAGTCGAGGCTGGAGACGCAGGTGGCGAAGCTCCGGAAGCAAGTCGAGGGGCATGAAGCGGAGCGGTTGAAGATGGAAACGACTCGCGAGGAGAACGAGAAGCTCGAAAAGCACTTGGAGAATCATCGGCAGTGCATAGTCAGTCTGCAGAATAAGCTGAAAGCGTCGCAGCAAGAGCCTGAGCGTCCGCAGGGACAGGTCGGGAGAGCTCCCTGCGGGCACCGTCGACCGCAGCATGATGAGAGGCCTTGGAGGGGGCAGAGCGGAGGACCACCCTTCGCCGGGCCTTGGAGCGGGCAAAAGCGGCGCGGGGAGCATGATGTTCATATTCAGTCGAAAAGGAGGGGACGGTACTCCTAATAGGTGGAACCTTAGTCAGAACTGTGACGGCTATTAAGATGGAACACATTCCTTATATATGTATGTATATGTGCGTTGTGCAAACCCTAGCCTTGTATCATCACCTGAGCGTGCCCTGTCCCTTGTATATTTTTTTGTGAGCCGAACCCGGAGAGAGAGAGAGAGCTAACAGCAATGGAACACGCATCGTATCTGTGCTGTCAATACGAAAGCGTTTCGTACTTTTGTGCGTATCGTGCAACTGCTAGTCTCGCATCATCGCTCGAATACGTGCTGTCTCTTTGCGAGTCGAGGCTGCCTCAAAGCGAAACCCTTGCCGACACGAATTCGCCTCTCGCACGTATGCGCGTATCGTAAAAAGATATATCTCCGCCCGACCGTACGGTGTCGTATCGCTAAATCATATCCGACGGCTTAAATCGACTCGCGATTTAGGAACGTCCGATCAACACAGGCGTATAGTGTGAGACGGAAGATTTTTCTATTTCGTCGATATGCGTTCGATCCAACGACGAATTCGGGTCGGATGCACGATCCGAGGGTCCTTGTGCGCGGGCTACTCTCAGCCGTTGGATCTTAATGATGTGACTATTATTGTCGAGTTACCCTTCCCCCGTGGGGGTAACCCTTAACACTATGAGGTTACCGGTTACCCTGTTTTCACGAAAGTCCGCGACCATCACGAAGGATGGTGGTGGTGGAAGGGCTGATAAAGGTGAAAAGATGACACGTGGCGACGGGACGGACCGTATGCTGTGCGACAAAGGGCATACATGATTGTACCCATCATTCCAGGCAAGACATGCCACAACTCTCGTACGGCCATCTTTTATCACTACTATATACTATAGTATTATTACTATTATAAAATCTGACATATATATAAGAAATATGAGAAGGAGAGAGGAGAGAAAGAGAGGGAGAGGGAGAGGCTTTGCACCGTTGAATAGGCCCAATGGTCGATCCGACGGCCGTTTATTCACGCTTTGCTCGCAAACGTTGGATCTCGATATATGCCACACCGTTACCGGATTATGATAATTCGTTTCCTTTGGATTTCCTGGCAAAATGTTTTGAAGATAGTTTTTCATCCATACATACTTACATACATACACACGGGTGCTCCATCGGATGCATCTATTATAATATTCTGATTATTATTATTATTATTATTAGAAAAATAGAAAATATAGACAAAGAAAAAACTTGACAAAACGGTTTTCTTCCATCTTCCTCAGAAACGCTTTTTGCTAGGAATGGCGAGAAAATAAATAATAATGAATTTTCGATAGCATGACACACATGTCATACCCCGAGCGGTTTGCGGCGAGCGGTGGTCAAGGAGTTTCTTGAGAACAGGGTAACCGGTAACTTCCCATACTTAAGAGCTACCCCACGGAAAATGGGGTAACCTGACATACACACGCTGAATTTTGAAAGAGCGACAAAGACGCAGAGGCACAAGCGCTCAATCGCCGCTCACGTATACTTGTTTTAGCATTTACGTTTGTTCGAACGACGAGGTTGCAGATATTGAAGTGCTTTTTTCGGCCGAACGGCCGACTAGACCCTCATAGCAAAGCAAAAACCTGTGCTCGATTGTTGCGCACGATCCGTACGCCGAGTCGCACTTTAAATGCTTTCCCGTCGATTTTCTTGGTAGCTACATGCAGCTTCATTGCGGTCAAATGGTGCCCGAATTTTGCTCGTGAAATGCCAGTATGTCCACCTTTTGAGTCGCTGTAAAATTTGAATAGATTCTCGGACTTGACGAACCATTCGTTTCCGGCACCGGCGGCCTGTTTTAGAGCGGTCCAATTCCATTTCCACTCTTCCTCACCCTTGGTATTGTGGGTCAGAGTTCCGAAGTCTGCGTACAAGTCGCCTTCGTAAACCTCGTAATTCTCGCGAATCCAGCTATCCAAACTCGTGGTATCCCTCATGAACAGCTCCGCCGAGTCTCGTTTCACCACGTCGGCGGTCAGAAATCCGCAAGCGCCCATCGCGTGTACTCTTTGACCAATCCGTTCATCAAACCGGGGCGGTTCACCTTTACGAAGACAAACTCCATGGGATGAGGGGTTGCGCCGTTGTACGCGTTGACGAAAAAGACGTCATTGGGTACATTGAAACATTTCTTTTCCGTGGAGTTTAAGTCACGAAAGTCGTGATCCTTCCAGTATTGCTGCGGGGAAAGTCTTATTTCGTGGAACAACATCGGTGTGCACAATTCATCGACTCGGACGCAGTTCTACCGCAGTGCGCACTCGAACAGCCACTTTCGTAAAGTTTGTTACAAGTATATAACGGCAAGAGTGACAATTTGCGATTGTCACTCACCACTCGTTCCGCGCTCACGCTTGAGCTCCGCCGCATATGCTTGCCACCTTTCAACGCTTCTACAGTCAAGGTTAGGTAAGGTTAGGTAAGGTAAAGGGAGGAATTGTAGGCTCGTGGTCGCAGAGCTGGCGTGCTGTTTCCATAATTTGGGCATACAGGTCGATGAACACCTTTTTGTAATCTTTAAAATACATCGTCCTAGCGGCGGAATCGTTCGCGCACTCCACTTCGAAGCGAGCTACACCGAGAGTGTCGTAAGGGCTCGTCAAATCCGTGCTGCTTGCAGGCGCCGAGATGTCTATCGGCAGGCTTAGCGTCGGGTTCTGCGCGTATCGGCGTCCGGGGCTTGACGCACGGACCGGTTTGGAGTACCACTTGTCGCACTCTCCGTCTGCCTGGTTCCTCACGACCTCGTGAAAAGCGATCGCCACCGTGTTGAAGTGTTCGAAATCGCGATTCGCCACGCAGCGGACCATGACTACCAGCTGACGCGTCAACACGCCCACGACGTTACGAAGAATGAGCCGATGCGTCAACGTAGACCTCTCACCTTCAGCGCGGAAACGAACTTCGGCCTCCAACACATCGGTGACGCATATGTTGATGGTGTAAGCGACGCACTGGCTCAATTCGGGAAACCGCCTGTCTCGTAACGCCAGATGCTCGGGTGTAAAGGAGACGGGGTTGTGCGTCACGACCCAAAAAGGGCCACCACGGCCAGCTTCGTCGCGCAAATCCTCATCCAGAGCGGAATCGTGCGGTTGTTCCTCATCGTCCGAATCGTTGAAGAAATCCACATCTTCCGGATTTACGAACTCGGGGAAGTCTGCCTCGAACGCGCACGCTTTGACGCCGAGATTCGCAATTTTTTCGAAATAACGCTGACGAGATGTCAAATTTTCGCGCTCTTCTTTGAAGGCGTGAACCCCGCTTCGGTTGACCAGGAGCGCTCTCCGTACGTCCCTCAGCTTGATCAAACCGTCGAGCGCCAACGAATCCGCAATTGTTGGCGCGCTCGACGATCCCGACAGGAAAGTTTGCGCGGCGGACAGAATGCTTTGCATCGCGCCGTGGCCGCGGTAAACGCAGCGGCATTTCATGTCATCGCTTTTGGGAAACACCGCTCGAAGCACGAACGGGAAGTGCGTTGCCGGTTTTGTATCCTGATGTGCTTGCAGGACCTCCAGCGCGAGAGACATGCCCTCTTCCGAAGCAGGTCGGATCGACATGGCGGCACGAATCGCCTTTTACGGTTCGTGTTATCGGCCAACCTACACCACCCTCTCGCCTCGCTCGGAGCGTACGTCGCGGGTGTGTATGTATAGTACTCGCGCGCACTTTCGACCGGTCGGGACGAGAAGATTTGTTTCGGCTCCGGACGGCAGCTAGCTTGAGAAAACCTGCCGTGCATCTCCTTAGCGATCGTTATTTATAATTATGGAACCCCTTTTGTATATAATCGTAGCGTGCTTCTTTGTGTTGGCGCGCCATTGAGAGCGAACGTTTGAAAAGTGACGGAGTTCGGTGTGGCATTTTGGCGGTGGCAGTCCGACCGTTTCCACGAGAGGGGTATCGAGCGTGCAACATAAGTGCAGACCGAATGCCTTAAAACTGCGAATGGAACTTACATTCAGGGAAAAATCGGTAAGTTTTTCATTACGCCAAATATAGTCACACCGGGGCCCATGGCCTCCACCACAAAGTACGGCCGCCAGCCTGTGTGGGTGCGAACCATATTGGAAGCACATGGTCCACATACACAGAGCTCGAAGACGTGCATCGGGCCCACAATAATGGCGTGCATCATTGTCTGTGAGTGTGCGAGCCAAGAACAGATGCTGAAGGAGCCCGACTCGAGTACAGATAACATAAAGGTAGAAGAGCATACGATTATTGATATCACCCACCACGAGTGCCCTCCGAATGGTTCGGCCTTGCACTTTATTACCAGTACACGAATACAGCAACCGTATCGGAAATTGTGAAACCACAAACCCTTCGTAACTTCTTACGCTTCGCTGACGTGTTCGTGCAAACGGATACACATTAATAGGCAAACCAGGTAACTGGAAGGATTTGCCATCAGACATGTCCATTTCAACCAACAAATTAGTGATTTCACACGATGGATCATGCACATGTGCAACGGTTCGGTCCACTAATTTTATAACGTTTTCACGTTGTATGCTATTAACGATCGGTGGCCAAAATCCTACCACCGTCCCGGTCGAATTGTTAGCAATGCCACATCGTTTGACTAAATCATTTGAAATACCAATGATTATAACGGGTGCATCAATATGAACATCCAGAAAGCTAAGTGGACCCTTTGATGCTGAGTCTTTTCCAGTGTCCACCACGTAACCACCATACAACGGATGGGTCTCGGGCACACTGTTACGTGATGAATCACGAACATCAGCTGCAAGACGAATAATTGGCATGTTTTTCGATTCAGCAACCCGATGCACCATGACTGAGTTCATAGCATGCACGTGTTCGTTGGTTGAGAAAATGGTTGTGCAATCCACGGGTGGAATCACACCAGTCTTTAAACTGATTACACGCGCGTTGATCATAGCGCCTCCTTAAATAGACTCGTTGCAATCGACACAACAACAAGAAAAGAATTGGTGAATAAATGGGAAAACCTACTGACCGAATTCAGTTCTTTAAAATAAACCAACAACAACAACAGAAAACAAGTATCGCCATCGTCCAAATTTGACAATACAGATTATTGGAAAATTATTAATAGTGTCCGATAGAGAATACAGAATACCAAAAAAGTGATGTTTCTTTAACCGTCTCCTCAGCTGACAACTTTTTTTAAGTGTTTGAGGTATTGGCGTGCAAATCTGCTGACCGGCATGAATCCGACGAAAAATATAAGATGATTGTGTATAAAGGGGTTAGTGGTAAAAAAATCCTACCTTTCCGATCGACTACGGTATCCGATGTAAACAGAATGTATTCACATATATATATGTGTGGGTGTGTACATTTTACTACGAACGTCGCTGAGCGCTCTTATCATCTCCCGCGAGAGCACCGAGACCCCAAGTATTCCTTCTTTCGTATCGATTTCGAGCGCGCCGTCTCGTTCGGTGTGGGGAATTCGCTCGCGCGAAAAGCCCACTCGGTGCTTCATCCAACACGAGCGGCGCTTTCGAGCGCCTTCGTTTCAAAATGTCGATCCGCTTTGTCGTATCGCCACAGACGGAGTCTGGCATGATGCACATGGGTAAACCGAATCCAGGCAAAGGAGCATCCGGTCAAGGAAAGAAGAGTTCGAAAGTTTTAGAGGATGCTTCGGTCAAGAAGAAACGAGAATCTCCAAATATACATGATTTACCTGATGATGTACTAAGGCTAATAATGAATAGACCCAATATGAAATCTAAAGACACTCACGCGGTAACTAGACATCTTAAAGAGTTTATGCATAACGACTGTCGCTGCGTGGTGAACCCATCTAATGGCGCCATCGAAGTACCTAAACTAAAAACAGGTGCATCACCTGAATCTGGCACCAAATGCTTTAGCGACAAAACCGAGGTGGTGGTTTTAGAAGAATATTGTAAAAATATAAATGAGCTCGTTAATGATATAATCGAAGGATGTGCAAAGCAGGGACCTAGGGTTGCGCCGCAGGCTTTGAATCAATCAGCAGCAGTAGCAGCAGCACAAATAAAATTAAAAAAGTCAAAACAACTTGTTGGTATTATATTATCACTTGACGACGACATGACCCCTAAAGAGGAAGATTTGGTGTATCAGGCAGTATTCATACGTCTAAAAAGTAAAAACATCGTTCGCATGGATAATTTCGCTGATATTATTGGATATATTTCATCTGGTGTTGAAATAGGATATGGGCAAATTTATACAAAGTGTTTAAAGCTCATAATGAAACTTCTTATGACCGACAAAACTGACCTACCTATGGACCCAGAATATCAAAGAATTATCTCAAACGTAGTGCAGGATACATCGATGCACCAAGAGTATTGGGAAAAAACGTATTTGTTTATGTATTTAGCGGATATTTGTTTGACCTGGTATGATCGCCTGGGAGAAGCAAACAATGAAGAAGCAAAACAATATCAGACATTTCTTTTATGTAATGTGCTAAATTTTTTTTTGGAGAGTGACGTTTTAAAAAAACATATACTTATATATACGAATTGTGATGCTTTCTTACATGTATATAATTTGTTGTACAAAATGATGAGCGGTCTTTATGATGAAAATGAGGAGTATGTCGAATTCAAGAAGGAGACCTTGAGATATATGCTTACAAGAATGATGGAATTGGGTAGTATCAACACTCAATTTTACTACACGATCCCGGACAATTTGTTTCTTGAGCTGCACGGGAAAGCTTTAAACGCACTCGCAGAGAAGGACCCTTCTATGACTGTAGCTGAATATCAACAGGTGACAGCATACACCCTAACAAAGTTGCATCTTTATACGAACTGTGATGATTTCTTACGTCTGTATCATTTGTTGGCCAACACGATGAGCGGTCTTTATGATGAAAATGAGGAGTATGTCAAATTCAAGAAGGAGGCCTTGAGATATGTGCTTACAAAAATGATGGAATTGGATAGTATCGACACTCGATTTTACTACACGATCCCGGACAATTTGTTTCTTGAGCTGCACGGGAAAGCTTTAAATGCACTCGCAAGGCAGGACCCTTCTATGACTGTAGCTGAATATCAACAGGTGACAGCACATACCCTAACAAAGTTGCATCTTTATACGAATTTTGATGATTTCTTACGTCTATATCATTTGTTGGCCAACACGATGAGCGGTCTTTATGATGAAAATAAGGAGTATGTCGAATTCATGAAGGAGACCTTGAGATATATGCTTACAAGAATGATGGAATTGGATAGTATCGACACTCAATTTTACTACACGATCCCGGACAATTTGTTTCTTGAGCTGCACGGGAAAGCTTTAAATGCACTCGCAGAGAAGGACCCTTCTATGACTGTAGCTGAATCTCAACAGGTGACAGAATATACCCAAACAAAGTTGCGTCTTTTGAAAAAAATTGGAGAAGATGAAATAAGCAGGAGACCTCTGATGAAGTATAAGGAGAGTTTGGGAAAACCATACACCTTTGGTGATCATGTGACCTATTAAAAAAATATATACGCAGCCCTACTTGATGCTTTGAATCATGCATCGATTATTTTCCGAACAGGGCGGGGGGGTGGCTCGGGCGGTCGCGGGGGGAGTGGCGAAGGCGGAGGGGGCGATGGCGGTGGTGGCGGTCGGGGCG
This sequence comes from Cymbomonas tetramitiformis, assembly GCA_001247695.2. Taxonomy (NCBI): domain Eukaryota; kingdom Viridiplantae; phylum Chlorophyta; class Pyramimonadophyceae; order Pyramimonadales; family Pyramimonadaceae; genus Cymbomonas; species Cymbomonas tetramitiformis. Next base: position 8,403 of record LGRX02004292.1, read on the forward strand.
AGGGCGGTGTAAGTCCATAAAATGTTTGTTACACGAATATAAATACCCACTTTATAATAACGTGAAGATTATAGAAGGTATTTCGCACATTTCTACACGGACAACGCGATGTCGTTTCATATGCCATACGTAAAGAATGCGGAGATTTGGGCCACAATACAGAATAGATTCAATCCTGCAACGACAAGTATCTACGAATCTAAAAAATATTTCTACATGGATTTGAAAGAATCTGAAAATGATACTGCATTCAAGAATTTTATGAAAAATCTTATGTCGAATTTTTGTTCGATATTCGTGAACGATAAATGGAAAAGTGATCTGATAACCTCTTTACAAGGTACCTCTGATTTCTGTACGTACATTATCGGTTTCGAAGAAAATGGTAAAACGGGCTTATTGTGTTTACTTGTGGCTGGCAATGTTAGTATTGAAGACGACATATATGTGAATGTGGAGATTAAACTGCTTTGTCGTGCAAACACGAACACCTTTATTACAATAGGACAATCAATCATGGTCAACCGAAGTGCTACGGCTAAAGGAGATGTTCCGTCGAGCGAAGCAGAACCGCCATATACACGTGAGATGATGTGGAACGACGTAAAAACCATATTGAAGAACAAATATTGCAGTGCACCTAATCAGCGCTTAGGCATCATCACTCTTTTTAGTGTTGAAAGAGCGATACCCGCTTACGAAAAAGAAAAATTCAAATTAACGAATGTGAAAATAAAAGAAGGAAAGCATACTGTATACCAGATGCAACTCAACTTGAAAGAAACACAAATCGGGAATTCTTCATGTTTAAAAAAACGTAAGTTTAAAGCGTGATTGCCAGTAACATACAAAACTGTCGTATGAGTAAAGAAAAGCAGTGTATAAATTTGAGGTCCTGCCTCGACGAAGTAATCGAAATGTGTACGGCACAACCGCGCAAGAAACATCACTTTTTTGGTATGCGGTATTCTCTATTAGACACTATTAACAATTTCCCATATATTGTTCATATCGGACGATGTTGATACTTGTTTTATGTTGTTGTTGTTGGTTTGTTTTAAAGATTCGAATTCAGTCAGTAGTTCTTCCCATCACGTCAGACCAGCAAAACAAATGCAAAGTAGTGACATATTTATATATATATTAGCAGACCTTTGTGTAAGAGAAATACATTGCTTGATATCAAACGACCTTACATCATGTCCTTTCTAAATGTGCCGACTAAGTCTAAATTACCAATTCAAAATAATCCAGAAGAAATGGATACAAAAAAATATACGTCGTCATCGTTAAATACCGTGTGCTAGTTATATAGGAATATGTTGTTATACTATGTTTTGATATATAATATATAAGACACTCGTACCCTCCTTCGTGTGTCGTGTCGCGCTCGAGCGAGGCGAGGCAGCCTCTCTCTCTCTCTCCGAGGTAAGGCTGGGTTTTGTGGAGCGCTGGCTTTTCCGCAAGTGCAAGATACATACCTGGAGTTACTGCGCGTTACAGGTTGTGGATTCTTGGAGCAGGGTTTGTGGAGACTTGTAAAGATGGTGATAATGCTGAGCAGGCACACCGCCATAGTTGCCTGCAGTAGCAAGGCGTTCGCAACACTCTGTTCTCGGCGCTCTCCACAAGCGCGAGAGCAACGAAGATTTGGGGGATTGATGGATAGGACAGGTACCTGGATGACCCTGATGGCGGGCGTCCTGTAGAAGTCCATATCTGAGGGTCCCCGCGAGCACGCCACACAGAGAACCACGTGTGTGCTCGGTCAAGCGCCCTCGGCCTTTGCGTTTGTGCTCGCAACCGTCGCCAGTCACCTGACCGTGTAATCGCAACCGGCTCTTGACATTGTTCGCCACACATTGAGGTATTGGCGTGCAAATCTGCTGACCGGCATGAATCCGACGAAAAATATAAGATGATTGTGTATAAAGGGGTTAGTGGTAAAAAAATCCTACCTTTCCGATCGACTACGGTATCCGATGTAAACAGAATGTATTCACATATATATATGTGTGGGTGTGTACATTTTACTACGAACGTCGCTGAGCGCTCTTATCATCTCCCGCGAGAGCACCGAGACCCCAAGTATTCCTTCTTTCGTATCGATTTCGAGCGCGCCGTCTCGTTCGGTGTGGGGAATTCGCTCGCGCGAAAAGCCCACTCGGTGCTTCATCCAACACGAGCGGCGCTTTCGAGCGCCTTCGTTTCAAAATGTCGATCCGCTTTGTCGTATCGCCACAGACGGAGTCTGGCATGATGCACATGCGTAAACCGAATCCAGACAGAAGAGTATTCCGTGAAAGAGAGAAGAGGTTGGAAATTTCAGAGGAAGCTTCGGACATTTCAGAGGAAGCTTCGGACATTTCAGAGGAAGATTTGGACATTTCAGAGGAAGATTTGGATATTTCAGAGGAAGATTTGGACATTTCAGAGGATGAACGGAATAAACTGGAGGCACAAAAGCGTCAACAAATATTTACAGATGAGATCACAAACGTGATCGCTGAATCAAAGGGTGTGAAGGGGTCTCGTGGCTCCAAAACCAATTTTGAATTACCCGCAGATATGTGGGACCGCATAATTTACGAGTATGGTTTAGGAGAGACGATACAAGACGAAGGTAGTCTCGCTCAAGTATGTAAGGAACTCAGGAATGTTTCGTCGCGAAAACCGTGCAATTGCATATGGAATCCAACAAGTGAAACTTTTTCTACAATCTCTGAAGAAGACTGCAAAACAGATTCGCTAGGAATAAAGGGCGCGGAAGCGTACTGCCGTGATTTGACCGAACTGTGGATGAAAACAAAAACAAAGCTAATAGGCGACTACCCTAACAATAGGGTCTTACATCGAGTTGATAAATTGAAGACATCAATCGACGAAATAGAGGAAATGCTTAACCAAGCTCACGATTCTCAAAGCAGACGTCTACTGATAAAGGCGGCGCTCCGCTGCATCATGGGTTCCGATACACCCCGATATTCCCTGACAAGCCTTCAAGCTTGGGCTATTGTATACCCTATTGAACGTTTATCTAGAAATCGTCGAATATCGCTTATGGCTCACATGTCTTTGATAACAGAAAACTTATTACACGAGGTCTCGCAAAAACATACGGTGAAGAACGATACCGACTGCGTGATTGCATACCTTAAGTTCCTAAGACTTAGGAAGACGCGCGTGTCGGAATACATACTCGACTATGCCGACGTCACACCCAAGCATATCGCAGATTTCCTATTCACTTTTCAGGTGAAACCAAGAGACTCGGAGGAAGAGATTTTGAAGGCTGTCGATAACTTGTTAAGCAGATATATGATTATGACACGACATCGACAAAATAATAAACGTTACTTCCTCGTAAGGATACTCTATCTCATTCTCGAGCTTGTAGATATTCCCACTCTTAAAGGTATGCAGTACGGCAAATGTATCGAAGATTCGGTTAAAACCGTGGTGGGCGATATTCATACTCCAACCCGCCATTGCGATATGCATGAGTATATCTATCAACTTCTGCAGCGTGTCATCGGCGGCTTCGAGACGCACCAGATGTTCGCGGGGCACCTTTACCATACAGCAAGCTTAATAAAAAAACTATACGGAATACGCGATGAACGCTTCACCCGTTTCATAACTTATGCCCTCAGACAGTTACTCAACTACGAGAATTGTACAACATTAAGAGACGATGATACCAAAGGCATACCTTATAGATTCATCCGAGACGTGTCTAATTTGCTTTCGTCTGAGAAGGACTTACGCGCCGAACTGATGGACATATTCTTAGAGAAATACGTAAAAATGACAAAATACCGAGATCACGCTTGCCACGTTACGTTTAACCCCTAAGCCGGTGTTTTTCCCCAGCACTTTGGGACATTCCACCCTTTTGCGAATATATGGTTCGTTGATAGTCCGATTTAACTTTTGAAGACACTTTCGAAAACGCCTCTTCAAGGCGCAATGCACTAGCACGACCTTATCTGGTAAAGCTCAAGTTCCGTGATATTACTTCGTACAATAACATTAAAACCCCAGTTCGACAAAGTTCCAATTTGCAACCTAAGCCAAACCCTAATATTAACCCCCCACAACGGCACAAGCACTTGACGATGTATCATACATGTAGCAAACCCTAATTGGGGTAATTGATAGGGTAAAGGGCCATTATATGTTATATCAACACGTGTCAGTTATTGATACATTATTCGACCTTAATTTCTTTAAGTAATGCTTTAAATCCGGAAGTATGAAGCACACGAATGGATGCGCATGAATCGGAGCTTTTCAGAACTGTTTTCAAATATCAATTTGAGTGTCAAATGGCGCCACAAAGTATGTTTGCGTCCCGAAAAGCGCTTGGGTCAGAAATGACCCAAACACCGGCTTAGGGGTTAATAAGAGTGTCTGGAAAGCAATCAAAACAGCAGAAACAGCCCAGCAGCAGTGAGGGCACGGATGATGGCGACGATGAGCACTCCTCCGGTGTTGACGAGAGTCTATATGACCGTGGGATGCGTTTGGCATCGCAGAAGGAACACTTGGCGACTAAGTCCGGGCTTCGAACCAAGCGTTTGCGACGCGCCGCGCACAAAAACGTCTCGGCTTTGGATGCAACGACACGCATCGAACCAGTGCAATGCGCAGCACGGGCGCTTATTTGATATCCGCTCAGGATTCACTCCTCCGTGGAGACATAATCGAAACTTCGTCTGTAGTGAAATATGCAGTTTTTATTTGAGCTTGTCCATTTGACAACGTCATCAGCCGTCATGGTGAAACCGTGCTCGGGGGTCACACCGGGGCCCATGGCCTCCACCACAAAGTACGGCCGCCAGCCTGTGTGGGTGTGAACCATATTGGAAGCACATGGTCCACATACACAGCGGAACCTGACGTTGTACTTAACGGACATTTCTTTGTGCGCTTGTGCCTCACCGCCATGGGCGTACGGATCCACAGCCGGCCGGTCCATCACCTGTTCTGCTCTCGGACTCACGTACTTTCCATTTTTGTCCTGTCGACGGTGTGACGCACATGGCACTACCCACCAGTCGTCGTACCCAATGAGCGTCCCAACCTGAATTAGCCCCTCGCGAAACATCCAATCTAGAGATTGCACCGTCGATGTGTGCAAATCACAATCGATGTCTACATAAAGCGCCGGAGCCATTCTGCGTGGAAGGAAGCGGTCCACGGTGTCCGCATTGAGCGATTCGTTGTAAAAGCCCTTAACAAATTGCACTTCATCCGGCCCCCCAAGACTCCGAGTCAACCCCTCCATAGTCACACCTTTCAAGGTGGCATTATACTGACCGACACTCCAGTGTCGCAATCTGGGAACACTCTCAGTTTCTTCTGGAAGCCCTTGGAAGCTGTCGAAGCCCCATATAAAATTTGAGGGAAACGTCCCTTTGATTTTCTTGAGCGTGGTTCCCTCAAATACCCCAAATTGGTACACGTCGCCAGTCACCTGTAAAACAGGCAGGACGTTCACGAGAGACCATGTCACAGCCTTCACCGGAGATGAGGCAAAAATTCCCCATTTGTCCATTTGGGTTTCAGGACCAGAATTTACTTCAAAATGACACATGTTATCACCGAAACTGCGCAACATCTTCAACCGACGTGAAAACTCATCCAAGCCTTCTTTTCCAATTGGCTCACTGTGATCTGCCATATCGCTGTCCACGACCGCCCAATCCGGTAACCAACATTTTAAGCTGAGTGCAACCTAAAGCAAAGAAAGGTGCATTAAACTACACCGGTACGTATAGTGAACGTCACACGAGTAAACTACCTCTCCGTACAGATCAAGCGCTGCACTTGGATGTGGCTGTGAATACACCAGACATAAGGAATGCCGAAATCAAGGACCAACGAATGTGCGTGGCAGCTTATTGTCAAAGAATGTGCTCTCACAGCCATGCCAAGTAGATTTTTTACGATGGAGCCATTCTCTCGTAAGGTAGCCTACCGGTGCGCTGTGTCTGCAAGGCTGGGTTTTGTGGAGCGCTGGCTTTTCCGCAAGTGCAAGATACATACCTGGAGTTACTGCGCGTTACAGGTTGTGGATTCTTGGAGCAGGGTTTGTGGAGACTTGTAAAGATGGTGATAATGCTGAGCAGGCACACCGCCATAGTTGCCTGCAGTAGCAAGGCGTTCGCAACACTCTGTTCTCGGCGCTCTCCACAAGCGCGAGAGCAACGAAGATTTGGGGGATTGATGGATAGGACAGGTACCTGCATGACCCTGATGGCGGGCGTCCTGTAGAAGTCCATATCTGAGGGTCCCCGCGAGCACGCCACACAGAGAACCACGTGTGTGCTCGGTCAAGCGCCCTCGGCCTTTGCGTTTGTGCTCGCAACCGTCGCCAGTCACCTGACCGTGTAATCGCAACCGGCTCTTGACATTGTTCGCCACACAGGAGAAGGCGGATTGCACTTGGTGTCGTATATATACGTGTGCCCCGGATTCGGAGTATCGAAGCGCTTAAGTGCGCGTGTACGTTCCGTCGCGTACGATCCGTACACGTTCGTTTGGTGTACGGGTGCTCCACCGAATATAAGGTGCTGGACGGAGTAAGTAAATCGGGCGAATGGATGGTTCGTATAATCGAAATTCGGTGATTAAGTCGGTGTTAAAGACCATCCGACAGCCCGAACATCCTATAAATTCTTATTTTCGGGGATCCTTATTTTCCGTGGGGCACTCGTAGGCATGCACATATCAAAACGGCGATAACGATCGACAACGTATTATAGCCGCCGCGAGCCATGACAATAACGACGGCGGAAAACCCGCAAGAAATAAGCGATCCTAAGCTGTACGAAATCTTTCGAATTGTAGCAGATAATTCGAATGTTGAAGGGAAAAAATTGAGAGCGTTGAGTAGAGAGTATAGGACGCTGTTTCCGATATGCACTAAATATCCGAAGTGCGAAACTACGATCAAAGACTGTCTTTGTGTCGGTATGAATAAGTTGACGTGGGCGAAAACTTTTTGCAAGATGGCGAAGAATCTTCTCAAAGAATCTAAATCTTACTGCCCGCCGATTATATGGAATCTGCCGTTCTTCGGCAATAATAAGCATGGAACGAGTGTCGACGGTGATATTTCCATTAAAAAAATCGATTTGCGTTTTATACGCCCCGATGATGCACAGACCATTAAAGATTTCATTGAAGGTGTCGGCATGCTCTCGGTAAGCGCATTTAACCCGAAGAATTTTTCAGAATGGACTTGCACGATCAGTCAGTCCAATAACTCTGTGACACAAACCGTGAAATTTAATTACAAGACGACAGACGAGGGCAACATTAGCTTCTTTACCAAATTAAAGGAAATCGATCATTTTCCGAACAGGGCGAGCGACGTGTATGTCCTAGACAAAAATTCGCCAACCTTACTCGATAAAACGACAAAAGATTTGGCTTACACCGAATTTCCCATGGGCGTTTTTGAATACAAAAAATGGAATGAACCGTCTTCGAATTCGTCGAACGTCGAAGCGACGGCGGAATGCGACAGTGGGGCTTCCTGTGATGGATACTACGAAGCTGTACCGATCGTGAGAATGCAATTCGAAGTTAAAGACGGATATCTCGAGAAATTAAGCTTGCGCGATGAAGGCTTGGAGCAATTCACTGTTGCGGAATTGAAATTCGGCAATGAAGAGAATAAAAAAATACCTATCTACACCGACGAGGCGACCGAAGGAGTTCTTGGCTATCTACCGTACTCCATCGAGGTGACGGAGTCCAAAGAAGCTGAGCCGCATCTAACTTTCCCTTCCAAGAAACGCCAAATTTTTAAGTCGGGCGTGTCCACAGAGAATACGCTTAAGTTTCAGTATTGGTTCTACGACGATGCAGTGTATCTACCAACACATGAATAGATCGATGCGCGTAGCTCGCCTTTTGTGCCGGACTGGTATTTGACGCTTTTTGTATCGAAAGCATCTACCGGCGAAGCTCGTGTGAAAACCGAATATTTTAATCCGATTCGTCTGAAAGATCGCAATCTGACTCGCAGTCGTAGTTTTCCGGTTCCTCGGAAAACCACATTATTTCTCTGAAACGGCACGATTCGTACGGGCTTGAACTTCTTGGGGTTGTCACTATCGCGGGGAACTTGCCCGAAGTCTGCCTATCTAGTGCCTCATTTACAACAGCTAAAATGTTTGGCGTCTTTCCGATTAAATTTTGAAAGTGTGATGGTAGACAATTTTGTGCTGCATTTTGCGAGCCCGTGTACAGGGTCGGAAAGCTACTCAACCAGTCGCCCACTTTGTGGTCGAAAAAAATGGGACAGCTGGTTGGAGAGCACGCTTGAGTTTGGGCTGGGCATAATGTTTCCGCAAATAACTTTGCCATCTGCTCGCGTTCCTCTTTTGACACTAAGTTTTTGTTTTCGTTGTTTATAATATCGAGCAGAGTTTCGACCGACTCCGTGTGATTGATAGCATCCAAGATTGTGTACTTTTGGAACTTTTCTAGAGCATGCTGTGTGGTGTACGGCAAAACAATTTCCAAACGGATTTTTTCGGACCCCATCTTCACATTCTTGCTTATTGTATTTAGAAAATTGCACATCTGCGTACCGCTGTACGCCATGTCATCGCAAATTAAATACGTCACGTCGGGTTCCGGTTCGAGCACTGGAACGTCTCCGGTACAAATATCGTATGGTACGAAGTCTGCGAACCGCTTCCTAAGAATGTCGCACACAATATGCGACACCCAATGACCGGACTTACCCAGCGGGCCGGTTATGAAAGCGACCCTGCATGAATCGAGTGGTGGTGCGGCAACTGGTCGGTTCTGTATGCATTTTGACAATGTCTCGTAAAAGGTACGCTTGTCCACGTGTTGAGTGTATTCCCCAATCAAGTGCGCCACTTTCAGCGCGACACTGCCATTATCACCATCATGTTTGTTACGCGCATCAAATACGGTATTGAGTGCACTCATATACGTTTGCATCCTATCTTTGTGGTACGTTCGCGTTCGGTAATCTTTTAAAATTCCATTTGCAATATATTTGTCATTGCATGCCAAAAAGTCCTGCACCCGTAACGCTCTGTTTTTAGAGAGCGCAATGGCAAACCGCTGATTCAGCAATTCTTCTTCTGTCGAGGTGACGGATGGGCCAACGTTGACCTCGGCACAGATGGTGACCACCGTGTCGTACAAGATGGGATAGGCCGTTTTAATCTTTTCGATCTTTTCGGTTCGGTAACTTTCCGGCTCAACCACCTCCTCGGGGCGGGCTCTTTTGACCGTGATCGGCATAACGGAATAAAGTGCGGCGCGGAAGACAGTCGTGACGATCGCCGGGTATTTATACCGTGACGATTCGGCACTGCGCCGCTTCGCGAATTGCCTTGAGCGTTTTACTCCGACGACTGTTTTACGAAGAGAGAGAAAGAGTGTGTGTGTGCATCGCAGAGTTCGTTGGGTGCTTGCTCGGACCCGAGTGGTGGGCCTTTTTCGGGATGACCGGCGTGCTCATCCCATGGCTCCTCTCAAACGTGGGTCCGTGCTCGTTCGTCCTCGCGCGCGAGTGAGGGCTCGCGACTTCCGGAACGCGCCCGTCACGGATGTCAGATACGACGCGAGACGAGTGGCGTCGAGTTCCACGTGCATGCGAGGCTGGTGTCGTGTCTCGTACCAATCTTTGACCGGATATTCTACGATTTTGCCCGGTGAGAGCATGTGATACCGTAATCCGCGGGAGTATGCGATGGCCGCGAAACAATATCGAACTTCGTCACAGGTTTTCACCGACTTCGGCGCGTACGCGATTTCGATGACATGCGTGCCGGGACGACACCAGACGATGTTCGAAAAGGCGCCTCCGTGAAGCCCCAAAACCGCAAAGGCTCCGTGCATAAGGTTGGCCACGTACGACATCCCGCCCTCGATGTTCACGTTCACGGAGGTGGGTGTCCATTTCAGATGCACAAGGTGGAGGATTCCGCGTAACTCGGATCGCAGGCGGTTCAGAAAAGCCGTCTGGTGTAGAACGCTTCGATGCCTCGTCGCATTTCGAAGCGACGCTTCCGGTCTGCCTAGGTATACCACGTACGGCGATTTCTGAGTGGACCGTGAGCCGAATGTCACGAGCGACCTCTTCACAAAGTTGTCGAAGAGGCCTCTCGGATAGGTGTCCGTGGAGCTTTCTCCGGGGCCCCACATGGGGAAGGGCCACGAAATGGAGCGGTAAGCCACGACGGGGTCGAATATTTCTAAACGGTCCGCAGGAGTGTCACTCCACATCAGGTGTTTCATTTCGAGCGAGCCCGCACGAACAAGAAATTTGACGTTCTCGCAATCGTCCAGTGGAGGATAATGGGTCGAGTTTTCGATGGCGCGACAGCCGCTCCGCCACCATCGAAGCGCCAGTTCCGTTGTGGGAAGCGCGTTTATGACTTGATGCTGAAACACCGAAAAGTAATCGAAGGTGACTATGCCGTGTACTTTCGAAGCTTTTCGAGGGGATTTCAGGATGTTGCTGCAGGCATCGCAAGGATTGCTCGTCGCAAAAAGTACGTCGGCGGTTACGCGAAAGCACTCTCGATGCGCGGCGGCATCCGCCGCCCGATCGGACCTTATGTAGCCCACGGAGCGGTCGTCGTATTCGACGGAAAGGTGCTCGGAAAAATCCACGACACCGTGGCGACCGAGCATGCGGCCGCGATACCAGTGAGTGGGTTTGAAGTTCGCATGTCCGTGGAGACCAAAAGTTGCTTGATGAACATTGAGATGTCTTATTTCGGTGCCTTGTTGGGAAACGACGAGGCCGCACTCAAGGAGAGCGGCGAGCGCGAACACGATCGGGACGTAAACCCGCATGTTCGAGAAAAAAAGCCGGGGGGGGCGATATGAAGCGATGACGACGGCTAAATCAGCTTGAGTGTGACGTGCGGCTTCACTCTTCGCCAATTTCGATCGGAATCGCCTGGCGTGAGATCGCTCCGCGAGGGTTGGACACTCACGGGCGCGCCTTACGGAGCGACGGATGACGATGTCGACGCCGCGCAGCGAAGCGCCAGCGGCGCGTTCGTCGCTCCTCTCGTCGGTCTCGCTGTTCGACGAGCACGGCCCCATTCTCGGACGTGTGGGGCTCGCACCTGGCGCCCAGACGGAGGCTCCACGGACAGAGCCTTACTGCGCATGCCGTGCAGGCGAGCTCGACACTCTCACCAGCGGGACGTTCGGTTGCGGGTCCGTGACCTCGGTCGCACTCTCCGAATTTCACACCGAAACGTCTCTCTCTCTCTCTTAATCGAAAATTTTGAAATCCCAATACCCAACATTTTAAAGATGCGTACGGAGACACAAGTCGGGACACGATGCACGGATCTGATTAAACGTTTTTCTGGGAAAACCTGCGAGGAGATTGATAGGAGTCTCAAAAGAGCCTGCCGGTACCCCTGCATGGTGCTCCGTGACCCGCAATGTTTATAATGACGAAGCTACATCTTAAATAGCATTCGAAAGGCCCTACCGATGATGCGAGTCTCTTATATACTACTATACATACGCGCGTAAATGTGGCGTAGATATCGTAACGTGTGGTTTCTCATTTGAAATTTCAAAAGCATGTCTATCCAATACTCGTGTTTTCATAGTCCGACTTCCAATAAGCTTCGAAATAATAGTAAAGCATCCTGGGAAAGTCTGTCCCACAATCCTACTTCAATAATTTTGCATTTGATGCAAGAAAAGGGTATGTGTAAGGAAATAGCCCTTCTTCGTGAGGTGAATAAAAGCGCTTTATTCGGTGCTGATGCGCATGATATCGATTCTGAGATCGCAACATGTCTTGCGTATCTTCCGACGGAGAAACGAAGTTCCAACTATTTTGAAGTCCTCCGCAAGCTTTGCGAACAGCATCCAACTTCTATTAGAAACCTAAATATAAGTGAGATTAGGGACACTCAAGGTGATTTTAAAGATTTCTGGTGCATAATAAGTACTTTCACCAATCTTCAAACCCTGAACATTTCGAGAGTTCGTGCTCTTCGAGACGACGACCTAAGCGATTTAAAAGAGCTACCTTTGTTGCGATCGATCAGCCTCGGTGGGTGCTTTCGGATAACGGACGCCGGACTGCTACATCTAAAAACACTCGTGGAGCTGCAATCGATCGACCTCGGTGGGTGCTTTCGGATAACGGACGCCGGACTGCTACACCTAAAAACACTCGTGGAGCTGCAATCGATCGGACTGCATGACTGCTTTCAGATAGCGGACGCCGGACTGCTACACCTAAAAACACTCGCGGAGCTGCAATCGATCGACCTCGGTGGGTGCTTTCGGATAACGGACGCCGGACTGCTACATCTAAAAACACTCGTGGAGCTGCGATCCATCGGACTGCATGAATGCGCTAGGATAACGGACACCGGATTGGGATATCTGAACGCGCTCACGGAGCTGCGGTCGATCATCCTTTCTGGCTGCGATGACATAACGAACGCCGGATTGAAAAATCTGAACGCGCCCATGAAGCTGCGGTCGATCGATCTTTTGGGATGCGTTAAGATAACGGACGCCGGATTGAAACATTTGGGCATCTTCGTGGAGCTGCAATCGATCAATCTTGGTGAATGCCAAGGAATAACGGACGCCGGATTGATGCATCTGAAAGATCTCAAAAAGTTGCGTACTATCGACCTTTCGAATTGTACCAAAATACGAGGCGAAGGGTTGGGACATTTTAGAGAATCGACACATCTAAATTTGACCGAATGTATAAATCTGGACAACACGCAGTTGGTAAGCCTATCGAATCTCACGAACTTGGAATATGTAAACTTTAGGAACTGCACCTCATTATCGGACGAAGGGTTACAACACTTGAAAGGTTTGACCCATTTGAGAACGATCAATGTCATTGGTTGCTCGGAGTTTCATGAAGACACGAGAGTTCGCTTTCCAAACGTTAGGTTTCTAGGCCTCGGCCCAGAGTAGGGCCAGGGAAATTAATTTACTCATACGCCCGATGGGCGTGGTTTTTTTTTTATTTTCCTTTTTTTCTTTTAGGTTTCTAGGCCAATAAGCCTCAAAAGAGCCTCCGCGAGGGTTGGACACTCACGGGCGCGCCTTACGGAGCGACAAAGGCAAAACGATAATAAGGATGTGGCGATCATACCCTGCGGGCACGTGGTTATGTGTTGGTCTTGTACCAGCGCTCACCCTTTTAGCAATATGCAAATGCAAAAAAGACGATGTGACGATGTAATCAATTTTTGTTTTAGCCCGAAACCACGTTATATAATATAATACATGCGATGCCTCAGCATTGTCCGTGCTGTCAGGTGTTCGTTCCATGTTTTCAGCACGAGATGCGGATCGGTGTGCTTGTAAAACGATGTAAAATGAAACGCTCATGTTACAAACGCTCCGAATAAAGGCCACAAACGGGCTCTCGTACATATCCGATATAAAAAAATTACGAGTTTGATGAAGTGCTGTGAATACGATTGGTCAGATGAGCAGCGTCTGTGAGCTCCTCGCAAATTCTGGAGTAGGACAGCCGACGTCTGCGATAGGACAATCGACATGATGCGGCAGATGGACATTTCTGAATCGGAAGGCTCAAAAGGAGCATTTATCAAAATGGAATATACGACCGCACTTCCTGAAGTAAGGTTTTGTTCAGGACCGCATTTTCTGAACCAAGGCTTTCTGAAACAACGCTTACTGAAGCAAGGCTTTCAGGAAGCGGCGATCCTATCGCTTCAAGGAAACCTCCAATCTGTTTAAGATCTGTACCCGTTCCGGAAACGATTCGAAGCATTCCTTTCTGGAGCGCGTCATAAATAGTCGAATGAAGCGCTGCGATCGCGGCCTGTTTGTCGGCATCGGATGAATAGCTCGTCAAATTATTCGTGATTTGGGCAGGATAGTGGTGCGCATAAAATCGGAGCTTCGCATTCAGGAAGTTGATGTCGTGCTCTTTCATCAGTCTGCCGACGTCGGAGAGATGGACGCCATCGGGAAGCGTCGAGTAAGCTTTTTCAAGGAAGGCTTTCACTGAGTCCGGGATGACACCGTACAATCCGGGCAAGTTCTTCAACAAACAACTCATAGCCATCTTGTAGATTACGCCACATTCGATCCAAGTCGAGCGTCCTCCAAAAAGATTGGGCTGCAGATAAGTCGCGTACATCGCTGCGAAAAAGAAGAACATGACCAAATTTCTTACCGTTGGTTTCAGATACTCGACCAACTTACCAATCGGATATCGAATCGCGAATGACATAACCACATACAGTAACACCGCGACATGTTCGGTCCGAAATATGACGTCTTGAGTTTCTACGCTCGTGTGTCGCGCATACAGAAACCGCAAAATTGTCATCACCATATTCACCCGCTGGACGTTCGTACATTCTGCGTAGGCCTCTTCACACTCCTCGTGAGTGCTGAACGGCATATTCATTCCTGTTACACCTCGTTCTTGTAGGTCGATTTCGTATAATATTGCAGTTGCATCTAACGCATTCGCGAGGTTTTCGATAAATTTTTCGCAATCCCCGTTATCACCGCTGAATGCATGTATACACGACATATTTTCGGATTTCGCAAGCTTCCTCCGATTACTCTTTTTAGCGTCTACATCGATCATGACTCCAGAACACACACACACACCTCGACCGTTTTCTGCGCGCGACGGACGTCATACATGGTCTCTTCGTGTATTTATACACGTTTGGGGCTTAAATACGCCATCGATTATTCATGCGATAAAAAAATGTTTCCATTAGACGATCCATTCTTCGAAGATTATCGAGGTTTCTCTTAAGGATTTTCCATTAGACGATCCATTCTTCGAAGATGATCGAGGTCTGGTGTGTGCGACACTTCGAATTTTACACGCGCGTGAATGTTCGGACCCTTGTATTCAAACGTACAGTCGTCCTTGTCTTTATCTGACGCGTACCCGTGAGTGTATATAGAAGGTTCTTCATTTACAAATCCAACTTTCGTCACGGTCACCGTTTTCTCACCGCCATCACTTAACTCTGCCTTCACCTCGAAAATGCATTCATGATCTTTACCAAATTGTACGCATCGTTGGGCGTCCAACGAAAGCTGTCGCAATTGTCGCAACACGGGCCCGAACGTGCTCCTTTCATTTTTCGGTACGCGGTAACCTGTTATCTCCACGGTATATTCCAACTTCGGCAGATCAATCGTCTGTACGGGCAAATTTACGTGCACGTGTTGAGGTTCGTTGCCGACAACTATGCATTGAAACAAACCCTCTTCGTGTTGCACTCCACACGGGAAAGTCGCATACGGGTTAACCGTAGAGTTTGGCGAGTATTTTGGTACTGTCAAAATCTGCCACAAAGTGGGTCGCATTTCTTTTGTTTGTATTTTCACTATGGTGTATAACCAGGTGTCGAAAAAAAGCAAATCGTTGTAACGTATTTTTATGTAATTCGAATCGAATTCTCGCTTTTTCATCTGAGTAAGGAAACACGTAGTGGTTGTGATATCAGTAGAATCCGATAAAGAATTAAATTTCACCGCTCCTGATATCTCCGGTTCGGTCGCAAAATTACACACACGTACGGACCCGTCGAGATCTTTAAGTTGCGTCGTTTGTTGCGCGTATTGACAGCTTGCGAAAATCGGATCTCCTGGCGTGTGTATTTTCAAGTTGTAACGGTATTTATTCAGTACGTCAAATCTCGTGATGGGTGAAAGCTCTACCTCCATCTGGGTATGTTCCACTAACCTGATAACAAGCCTGTCCGTGTATTCGATAAAATATTTGTCAAACGTTCCGTCATTCTCGTCGTTTACATACAAAAAACTTTGAAACCTCACATCGTTGCGTATGTTCACTTTTACTCTATACCCTTTGACGCGCGAGTCGCTCGAAATTACGGTTAACGTGGGACCGCTGAAATTTCTCAGTTCGACGCACTTTTCGTGGACAAACGCTAGCGCGTTTGTGCTTATGGTCATCCGGTACCAATCGACATCGAACGCCCTTCGCATAACGCGACGATCGACCTCCTCGTTTGCCTTGTCGATGTCACGCTCGAATTTTTCTGACATCTCTTCTATTCCGGCCCTTTTTTTTTTAATTCTTAGGGCTGGACTGTGCTCATTCCAATATTTAATAATAGAGTCTTTGGTTGCTTGCAAAGATTCCGTGGAAGTCAAGTTTGGTAGCAACTTTTTAAAGAATACCGGATCGAGCGCCTTCCGCAGGCTGGACACACCCTGCTTGTGGACGATGTCCTGCAACTCACCTATGGCTGGTTGTTGCGAAACCAGTCGCAACTTATCCAGGAGCGCCGCGTGATAATCAAAGACGACTTGTGGATCGACATCCCAATTTATCCGCAACTTTTCCAGAGCGATCTCTATCCGTTTTTTTGGATCTTTTTCTATCTTCCTATAGAAAATCACCGGATATTGAACTTCTTCAAACACCTTTTTCCCTCCGATTTTAGATATATACTTTCGGTATTTGGGCGGGCATTCCATAAACGCATCCATGTAGTACAGATATATCTCCCAACAATTACCCATCGACTGTTTTTTTATTTGACGATATTCTACGGAAACTTTGTCAGTTTTACTTAGAATATCCGTTCGTGAACTTGGCGTTGTAAGTAATATGCGTTCGTCGTAAAAGTCGTGTCTTTGATCGACGTACATGCATATGTTGATATGCGCCTGGATAGAGAAGAAGTGCCTCAAAATACCGACCAATCGGCCAAGTAAAATTTTTTCGTTGTCGGGGTTTGTATTTGATACATTCTCAAAATCTTCGCTACCGTGATTCAGTACGCTTAACTCGTTCTTGATGAAATTGTAATGCGCCACAAAAATATGTGCACTCTTTCCGTTATGCACGAAGCAACCCAACAAGAGATTCTCGGGTGACTTTCTTTTGAGCGTATCTATATACTCTTTTATCAAACTCCCATCAAAGCCACAAGCGTCCCGGTAAACGTCACTAAACAAGGTCCCTTCCGAAATCCCCTTTTCTTTTTTGTAATTGGTTTCCATGCGGCTAAAGTGAGAATGAGAGATCACCGCGGTGTTCTCGTTTAAGGAACTATACTTCTGCGTCAAAATGTACGTGTAGAAGTCGATCGCCCATATACTCAACACTTTTGTTGATGACGGGACGGGGTTGAGCAAACCTACCGCGTCCTTTGAACGAATGTTATCATAATTCAGACCAGTGCTATTAGACGATTTGAATAAAAACCGGTAACTCTCGTTCATAAGGTTGCACTCTTCGTCAGAATCGCGTACACTTATGCTTGAATCATATAAAGCGGAGAGGAATACATATTTATTTGCACCGCGACAAATCTTTTGCAAGGCGTCTATATAACCCCTATCGGTGTTTCGCGCATACAGAACGGGCATAAAAACATTCGCGAGCTCCATGCCGGACTCGCTTCCCGGCACGGGGATTTTGTGCATCGCGAGGTTTGTAAGTCTGTTGTCGTATTGCGAATTGACGGCTATCATAACGAATGCGACTCGTTTCAAGGTCGGAACGAATGTGCGATTACGCGCTTATACACGCGTGTATATATAACGATTGTCGTTCAATCTAGCAAAAGCCCTCGACATGCTAAGCACGGCGGAGGAAAGCGATGCGTTTACGAGGGATGCACGAGCGGCGCCCACTCATCGATGATATAGAGACGTGCCTTTTTCATTCCCACGACACCGAATGCGTGGGATGCGGTAAACATATCCGAAAGCAAACTCTGCGATGTCAGTCATGTAAATGGACCCCCAGACAAGCGCGGGAGAGCTTATGAGAAGCTGCGGAATTGTGAAAGTATGACCAATATGAGAGAAATGACATTAAGTGGGTAAAGTCTGCCGGTCGATTGTGTGCATCGGTATGTTTCTTTCGGCGGGGACAACATTTTTTCGTCGGGTGGGTATATCGCGCAGCAAAAAAACATCCTAAAGAGAAACACGAAGGTGCGCCCATTGACTATTTAAATTTTGGATTCACACTCGCCGTGCCGAGTCTGGCTCATCATGCTCACGAGCGGAAGCAAATTGCGAGGATGATACACACGCTCCGTTGCGCGTTTGCGCCAAAGCATCATGCACACGCCGATGCGGAACGATTTGGTGTACATTTCTATGACATCGCGAGCCGTACGAACGGACGCGGCCGTCGGCACGCGGGTGATCCAAATAATACGACGGTGCATGCTGATCCACTCTCCCCGTTTGGATTCCCAGTTGATCGGTGCGGTGCTCGGTGCGTACGGCACTCCGTAAATCGTGACCAACGGCGCAGTTCGATCATCTGTTCGCTTCTGGTAGTACCAACGCGTATGGCGAGCTAGATCGTTGGCGAATAGCCAGCGCCAGAGGTCCTGGAAATTGCCGTAGCCGTCGCCGTATAAATAATACTCGCCGTCGATGCCGATCATGGCGCGTACTTGCTCGTGCGTGTGTACCTCCCTACGAAGCCATTCGGCGCCTCGGTCGGTGGTTCGATTGTTCCACTCCATCGTAGGGATGATCGCGTTGAACTTGCGCCACGCTTTGATGCGATTACGAACCAGAGTGGGGCTAGCGACCTTACGCATGACGTTGATCAGATGCTTGGTTCTGTCGAAGGCCACAAGCTCCTCCGCGAAGTCTTCATGTAGAGTTATGGTGTACAAGCACGCGACGGTCGGTTGCTCGGTAGATAACGCAGCCACGATCGACGCGTTCGTTTCCGAGCATCCATTCCCCGAAGGTTCCAAACACAAAGTGAAACTGTCTCTCTTGACTTTGGCGACAAAAGTCAATCGAAACTCCTTTTCATAATACATAATCTTCCGAAGCCCATGCACGGCCCAGGTCGGACCATTTCTTTTTACGAGTTCTTCCGCTGCTTCTCGACCGGCCTTTGCAAGCAGCTCTCTAGCACGAAATCTCGAAACCGCCACACCCTGAGAACTCTGCAGCATGCCGTGATCGAGAATAACCATCTTGGTGCACGACAAAGCCTCCGTGTAGACTCTCGATACATCCTTCATATAACCCATCGGCAATTTATTCGCCTCTGTTGCAACTTGTTGTGAAGCGTACGAGATTCCTCTAGAACACCTCTTCGATCGACATGTTCCTAGTTATTATCGTATGAATTACTAGCAACGGATGAGGCTGTGAGCAAAATTTCATCTGGAGAAATACGAACGGGCCGGCGAGAGTGGGATGGGCGAGGCTTTCCGTTCTTCTTGCGTGAGCACCGGTGTTTGGTAACGATCGTCGTTGTCCGAGAACTAACACAAGTTCCGCGAAACGGGATGTCGCATATACCTCGTGCGGAGGACGAGCTGCGGCCATCTCGGCGATGTTGTCGCTGAGACGAGGCACCCACACGCGACGATAAGTGAGCAAGAGGGCAGTCGAGCATCCGCCAGACAAACCCGCACGAAGCCTCCGACTTCCCCGGCCGGCCGCGCGCCCTTTCGAGGGTGGACCATCCGGTTCGTTTCCGGACCGATCGACCTTTGAAATTTCGTGACGATAGCTGGCGCGTTTTTTCCAAAACCATTTCGCACTCTCGCCGTCGCGACGATGTTGCACAATTTCATCGAAGCACTTACGTATTTTTTCATATTTTCACAGTCACCAAGCCGGTTCTGAAGCTGCGAGTCTGCGACTGAGAATACCTCTCACGTCAGGTGCATCCACCGTCAAAGATCATGACCCTATTTACAGGCTTTAAGGCACGCGATCCCAACGGTGGGTGCTCCACGCACAGCTTACCGGTTCTCTTGACAACGCTGTTGGCCTTTTCCCTACAAGGCAATTGCTTTGCGCGCAGCATTGTAGGACACAAGCGACCATTGTTGTTGTCTAACCTCCTCCAGGACTTGACGATGAAGCCCAAAATTCAAGGGCCGGTGAACGAAGACTACCCTTTCCTCGGGTCAGCGAGAGGCGATCATCGCGCGGTGGTGGATGTTGGACTGAAAGATGGTGTGGAAACTCGGATGGCGGTCGAGTCCGGGTTTGTGGTGTACTCCTTTGAGCCGGTACCGGACCACTGTGCCGAGACGAGGCACGCGTTGGAGAAACGAAACTTGACCTATCACGACGTTGAACTGGACCGACACGGCAATTTGCTCAATCCTCTACCTGAGCCTGAACCTGGTAAAGGTATATGCTACTTGTTTTGCGTGGCAGCAGGGGCGGCGCATGGGTGGAGCACGTTTTATCAGGATCCGACCACAGGATACGGAAGCTCATTTCACGACCCTGTCGCAAAAGATCATGCCACCAGAGTCGACAATCAGAATTCGTCATCAAAAAAATATACCTTGGAGGTGCAAGTCGTCCCGATATCTCAATTTGTAAACACTGATGTCTACTTTTTCAAAAGCGACACCCAAGGTCATGAGATTGACGTGTTGAAAGGAGCTCGTGAGCTTTTTCAAAGACACATTGTTCGTCTTGTCGGGATCGAATTTTGGCCTAAGGGCCTGAAAAGTGCAGGGGCGTCGCCTGAATCCCTCATGGATATGCTCCACTCTCTCGAACTGTTATGCTTCGATCGTGGTAATCAACGTGACGAGCTTGTTCATCACCTTGAGGATTTTACGTCGTACATGAAGGTTGCACTGGATATCCCAATCGGCCGTCGTTGGGGTTGGTTCACTGACTTTGTGTGCCTGAACACTGCAAAGATATATTCGCATCTTCGAACGTCATGAATAAACAAAAGACACAACTGTGAAACAGTTTGCTATTGTACCGTAGATTGGTGGTGCTCCCATTCAGCCCCCAATCAAGATCCGAGGGCTGAGAGAAATCCCGTGAATAGTGGCCGTCGGATTGAGCAATGTTCCACCGTGGAATGTTGAAATATAAATCGATCGATCGAATAAACGGTTTCGAGAAAACACATACGCTTCACAACTGGTCACAACAGGCGCGAATGAATTTCTGATGGGTTTTATGAATAATGACTTCACAAAAATGGTGTACACGGGTCTCGTACATACACACACGCATACGTACATTGTCCGCGCATGTACTAACAAGGCTGAAATCGTAAACTTTTCACACACACCGCTCGAGGCGATGTCGATAGGTGCGAACTCGCCGGGCGCGCGAGATTTTATATCCAGAAAATTTTTTGACTGCGATTGTCGATACGAACCCGAGAAACAAAAGTTCGTCGCGGAGGAGAAAGTCGAGGAAGGGAGTGAGCGACACGCGTACCGTCTGTCCTGAAAGGAGTCCTCGCTGTGGGATGCGACTCTTTCCCCTTCTCTGTGTACACGGCCGACGAAGAGCGCGGAATCTGCGACCCGGTTTTGAAACCCCGTCCGGACGAATATGGAAAGGTCTTTCCGTTACCCGATTCGTACGTCCTCCTGCAGAACGGAAGTCTGCGCCCCGCGACCCCGCTCTCGCTGCCCAGGTTGCGCTCGTACACCCCTCATAACGACTTGCACGCATGGACGCAGTATCTGCGGGCATTCGAAAATCACAAAAAATTGCGCGCGGAGTAACGGACCGCCGCCTTCCTCGAGTAGTGCCAACACGAGGCGATCCGAGGCATCAAGATTGCACGATCAGAGAGAGAGAGAGAGAGAGAGAGAGAGAGGATCCCGTACGATTCAAAAGACCCAATATTTCGTACGGTGGCCCGAACTAGACAAGCTCGCGCGAGGCGGTATGTATATATAAATACACGAGCTCTCTCGTCGGCGTATCGTCGGCGTGTGAAGCGTTTTTTCCCCTCCCCCACGAGAGCGCCGATACCCGCGTATCAATTCTTTCGGACCGATCTTGAGCGCGCCGTCCAGCACGGTGCGGGACTGGCCGAGTTTAAACGTTCACGTTTCGAAGAAGCGCAAGTCCAGGAACCTCTTTTTCCCGTTTGAAAAGCATGTCGATCGTCCTACCACTGGTCGCACCTCGTCCAGCGACGGACCAATCGAACATGCGGCTCGATTCCTTTAGCATGCCCTACACGTCGAGCGACGATGATCCGCTCGGAGAAGGCTTCGCGGAGGATCTGAGAGAGCGAGCGACCACTCGACATTGCGTCGTCACGCTCGCCTTGCGAAACATGTTGTGCAGGAGAATAAGAACCGAACTTACATCGGAGGCATCATGCGAAAGCTTTCCACGCCTCGCGGATTTGGGTGTCTCCATCACGCCACGACACTTGAAGACCCTTATCGTCGACCTTTTTGATTTCGCCAATCCGTCGTACGACCATCTCCAGATATACTCCTACATCTTGACACGGTTGTATTCGAGCAGTAGCGAGAACACCGTGGTGCTTTCATGGCGTTTGTTTCTGTGGATGAACGCGAGCTACATGAGCGAGAAGGAGGAGAATATACATATATTCCATAAGTTCCTCGAGGGATTCGAACAGTATGCTGAAGAATACGAAAAGCAACGTAGACAGTTGCTACATATGTTCCCAAACCTGACCAATTCATCGAAGCTCGATAACTTGTTGATACCTTGCTCCACGCCCAACCACATTTTTTTGGCACATTACAACATCACCGCCCAACGATTGCATGTTATCAATCACGGGTCGAAAAAATACATAGTACCCGAAGAGTGGGATGACAAAAAAAAACTCGTGGAGATGGTGAGTCGAATTGTGAACGTTCTAAGATTTTCATTCAAAATCGCCGGAGTTGTGGACGTATACGCTTACGATACCGAAGAAGCCATTCGGATGTATACGACGCAGGGCCCGGAACCGATGGAACTCGGATCCGATAGTGTGGCATCCAATGATATTGAAGAGGAGCGATCAGATCCCGAAAGCTCGGAAACAAGCTCATCGCGGGGTGCACGAGAACCGAGAGCCATTCGACTATTCTATCGCGTGATACAGACACAAGGTGCTGTTCCTAATTGTTGGGAGATATGCATGTATTACATGGAAGCGTTTTTGGAGCGTCCGTACAAATTTGCGCGTGACGTAGTGGAGTCGGGAAACGCGGTCGAGTTTTACGAGGTCCAACGTCCTATGATACTTTATTGCGATCTCCCCACAAATCCCACAAGCGGATTTTGGCGAGACCCGTTTGCAAGAGTCCACGCGAGGGTTCGACAACTCCTTGGCGCATTCGAGATCGACGAGCGCATCCACCCGAGGATTACGCCCACGCCGCTATTGGGAAAGAAGCGGTGCGCAGAGTTGCTTGAGAGGCACACCGAGTTGGCACAGTATCGTGGCACCATGTGTCGAAACGTATTACGTTTCGTTCACCAAGAAGAGGAAGACAAAGACAAAGAAGAAGAGTCGAGTATCGGAAAGTTCCGCGGAGCCGCTTTGTCCGTACGCACCACGCTTTCGCACATTCGTGGATATTACGTAAGCGCAACAACGGCGTCGCCTACCGACATGGACACCTTTGTCTTTTTGAACGGCGCGCGAGGCAGCAGCTTCGACCACTTTTTTGTGGAATACGAAAACGGCATCGTGTTACACCTTGTGGATGCTCCTTTCATGTCTATCGAACTGCGACCAATCGTGCAACCAGGATTCTCGCGGGTAGGCGCCTCGCACAGCTACACGATTCATATCACGAAGTCGGACGATCGCCCCAGCTTTTCCGCGTCGGTCACGCTTAAAGCGGGGCCCTCTTCGTTCGAACTAGAGCCGGAACAAGCTGAAGGGACAGGCGCGGACGTGCTCAAGATCGAACACGAACAAACAGTGTTTCATCTGAAACCCGCCGATAACAGAATGTCGACCGACAATCACATCCGCTTCGCTAGTACAGGCACGGGCGAAGCGGGCCGTTTGCTGTGCCTCTTCGTAGAAATAAAGTACGCTTTTACGTTGTGGGATCTCTTGGCGGCACCGAACATATCGCCAGGGTCCGCGTACAATCCGTACGTGTCGTATCCGTTTCACGGGTCCTTTAAAAACACCGTGTTGCAACTCATCATTCTAGAGAACAAGTCGCAAACGGCGCACATAAATCTGCCGACATGTACCAAACATCACGAGATACAAAATCGTGCGTTGGCCGGAAATCTGTACACGGTGAAAATATACGGCTTACGAGTTTATGAAGAGCTCGCGTCCGTTGTGATAAAAGAACCCAAGCGATTGTACATCGAGTCAACGATCGCGACGAAGAACGGACGAATGTTTGACAACCAATGCGACTCAAAGAATCGAGCGTTCGTCTTCTGGACCGAGGTCGGCCAGTCGGACGTGCAAAAGCATTTCAGTTTCGAAGATCACACACAAAACCTTATATCGAGGGGTACGGTCTGGAACTACTCCACGAAACCGGAGACGGTCGAGAACGAGTTTGCCGTGGATTGGTCGTGCTCTGAAGGAAATACGCGCAGACGCCTTTACATGGCTGGTAATACCAGAATCAGAAAAAGGACCAAATTCGGAAACGATCTGGTTCTTGTCAACATGAAGCACACACCGGAAGTGATTCGGATCCCCGAATGGGTTGACAAGTGCGTGGAAACGTTGCAGTCGATATCCCAAAAGCTCGTCGACGTCACCGAACCTTCGGATCGGAACGGCACCGCGGCGCTTTCGTTCGTGATCGACGACAAAATATGGGAAACGAACGCATTTTGGATGCCGAACCCGTGCGACAAACACCGAACCACGACCCCGTTCCATATATACACCTGTGTCGATAACAGGGCCGTCGTGATAGCCATCCCCTTTTTCTCGGTCGACAAAGCGTGTGCACTAGATAATTTTGAACAGTCGAAGTCCAACCGGTTCGTGGTTCAGACTTTGAACACGTACCTCGAGAAGCGTAAGATCGATTCTGGCTGGTTCGAAAAATACGACACCGTCACGATATGCGGACATTCCATAGGCGCGGCGTTCGCCCAACACTTTTGCTTGCGCTTCAAGACGGACCCCCTCGCGACGAACAAGCTTCGCGTGTACGGATCCGGTGCATACGCTTTTCTCGAGAATTTCAAAGGGGTCGTCCCTTCGGATGACGCCTTCTTCGTGTACACGGCCGACGAAGAGCGCGGAATCTGCGACCCGGTTTTGAAACCCCGTCCGGACGAACATGGAAAGGTCTTTCCGTTACCCGATTCGTACGTCCTATTGCAGAACGGAAGTCTGCGCCCCGTGACCCCG
The DNA here is from genome assembly GCA_001247695.2 of Cymbomonas tetramitiformis. Classification (NCBI taxonomy): domain Eukaryota; kingdom Viridiplantae; phylum Chlorophyta; class Pyramimonadophyceae; order Pyramimonadales; family Pyramimonadaceae; genus Cymbomonas; species Cymbomonas tetramitiformis. The sequence goes on from LGRX02004292.1 coordinate 33,550, forward strand.
CTCTTGCTGCTCAGGTTGCGCTCGTACACTCTTGAGAATGACTTGCACGCATGGACGCAGTATCTGCGGGCATTCGAAAATCACAAAAAATTGCGCGCGGAGTAAGGGACCGCCGCCTTCCTCGAGTAGTGCCAACACGAGGCGATCCGAGGCATCAAGAGGCAAACCTGCACGAAGCCTCCGACTTCCCCGGTCGGCCGCGCGCCCTTTCGAGGGTGGACCCTCCGGTTCGTCTCCGGACCGATCGACCTTTGAAATATCGTGACGATATATGCCATTTTGGGGGGGATCCATAACCATTTCGCACTCTCGCCGTCGCGACGGTGTTGCACAGTTTCAACGAAAAATCACTCTCCGAAATTTACACCGAAATTCGCGGATTTCGGAGCTTTTCGCGACGGTTTCGGAGGTAATCCGCGAACGTTCGGAACACCGCTACGTTTTTTGGACGACGACTCCACGTGGTTTAGATCCATGCGGTCTAGATCCACGCTAAAATCGACTGGACTAGGAGCTTCCGATAAAATCGTCCACGCAACATGTTTTCTCGTGCCGAGTGTGGAGTTGTCCTTGATGATCTGTAACAACGTACTGCGACGCGTACTCAGTTGTTTAGAATCGTATCTTGTATTAGCTTCGTGCACTGTTTGAGCCGCACTAACACCACAATCCACTCGCCATATGATTTTTTGGGGGCTTGTACCGTCAAATTCGCATACGGTTCCGTTAACTCCGATGTGTCTGTAGTCGTATCCGCTGCAATGCTTTTTGATCTGCTCTCGACAACGATTCGAATCAATGTTCTTTATCTCAACGAATTTTTGTTTCACGGCGACATTCTTATCGGCTTCGGTATGGCATAGATGATGAATTATCACCCGAGGATCATCCTTTTTTTGGGGGCCCAGAAGCAACGAGGCGTTCCCTTTACAGTGTGACTGTTCATGCTCGTCCTTAGTAGAGTCAGCGTTATATACAGCACATGTTTGAGCACAGTGACCAACCACTACTTCTTCTGCTTCTGCTGCAAACTGACGAGTCGTGGGACATCCATCCGTAAATAACGACCCTAAAGTCCTGTCGTTTAAAAGACTGTTTGGCTGCATCAGTTCTCTCCACGTAACGATGCGTGGATGCATGTTGAAAGATGCATTGATCTTGAATGCGGCTTCACTTTCATCCCGAATTAGGTGCCGGACGTTTATGCCTGCTGAAGCGTTCTCAGCTATGCCTCCGTGAACGAACCACACTTTGCCTTCGTCCCATTTATGAATAAGCGTGGTGACGCAAAAATTAAAAAGCAGTGTACCGTACGTCGCACCTTCAGCAAGGGCAAGCTCCAATTGTTCGACAGTTCCGAAGTTAGGTTTGTCCCAACTAGAAGGCATAACATTGACTGTGTTGTACGAATCTAATCGCAGTAAATAGTTTAGAAATCGATTCTTGTGTAAATGTTTAATCTTATTCTCCCGCGTAGCATTCGGTTTGGACACGAACTCCATTTGCGCGTAAAGATCCGCGTAGAGCGACGGCTTGGGTCGGTCAGTAAATAAACTGGGAGCGATTTCGTATACACGTGTACATAAATTATTGTAACGTGCAAAATTATTAGATATGTCGTCGTTTAGCCGTCGACCTCTCGGCGTGAGTCTTGCGGCAACCAGTTCATCATGATGCACGAACGGAGAGTAACGTATGTAATGCTGGATAAGCTCTCTTAAATAATTCGTAACGTGGTCGGGTTTTGTAAGTGCATCGAAGTGTATCAAAAAATCATCCCAACAAAAAGGAAATAAGTTGCTGATCTCGTGATTTCCGAGGCAGTATACGAGCCCGTTTGGACTTCCCGAAGTTCGACTTTTCCACTGAAGATATCCGATCGTGTAAAGAATCATTTTTTCCGCGGCACCGGGGCACTGGTCACTTGCTTTGTAGTCAAATTTTGGCAATGACCCGTCTCTTAAGTAAGCGCGTGCTCCATCTACAACATCTCCGATAATCACCACTTGAACCTCCCGCCCTGCAATCCAATCGTAGTCTCTTTTGGTTTGGTCCCAACGAATCACGTTCGTCATCATCAAACAATCCATGAGCACTTTATAGTCGCCATGGATGTCGCTCATCGCATACACGCACGCTTTCTTTTGTGGGACAGGCACGACTGCCACCGACATAACTACCTTATGAGAATGTCGATCTTTTGTACGCGGATGTATTTATACTCACACACGTTTATATATCTATATACACAGTGCACCGATAGCTCTCGCGTATTATAGTATTTTTAGCATACGACACATACCTTACAACACGCTTGCTTCGATTTGCATTTTTCCACGCGATATTCCTAGCGACAAGCGGATCGGTGCGAACGTCCCGAAGCGATCCAAAGGGGAGGTCCACCACTACTTCAAACGATGTCCGTGCTGTCACCGATTTTGCGCGGTGTAGCTTCGAGCGGGGGTCGGAGTTTGAAGTAGACATGGGGGGTGCCCATTGAGATGCAGCCTTTTGGATGTGATAATTTGACCGTTTCCGTCAACGATGAAGGTACCGAGTGCGTGCTGCTGCGTTGTTGCACTCCTGTGGAGACCGACATCTAAGGAGACCTTCAGATGGCGTTGAAGAGGTGCCACTTCTCTTCGGTGTAGTTTCTCATAAGGGTTCTCTCGTACCCGGCGGTGGCCGTCGCTGGTAATTGGTCGCATCCCTTCAGATTCACCGTTCGGATGTAACGAAGGTTGCTCAGGTGTTGGAATATTTCACCGGTCAGGCCGGTGCAGTGAGCGAGAGAGAGATGTTTCAGGCGAAGCGACACGACCAGTCGCGTTACACACTCGTGAGTCAGCTTCGGGTTTTTTGAAATATCCAGTGCCACCATCTGCGGTGCGTGCTTGACAAATTCGAGCGACGCGTCTGCGAGATCGCATTCCGAGAGATTGAGAACTTTCAAGCTTGGAAAGGTTGTTGGGAGATTCGAGAATTCTAACAAAGGATTGTGCTCGAGGTGCAACGTCTCGAGCGTCGGTATTCCGATAATAGGCGCCAACAGCTCGTCGGTAAGCGAGCAGTCGCCCAGCCCGATCTTGCGCAGGCCTTTGGTGATCGAGATTTCCGTCGCGTCCTCCATGAACAGGGGACCTTTCGCGGTCAGATCGAGCGTTTCGAACGGTTCCAAGTGCAGCGTTCGACCTCGCACCATGCGCAGCATGCCTGAGGAGAGCAGACTGTACGCTCGGAGGTCGTCGGCGAGGGTTCGAAAGTGTTCGACGCACAACGGCCGTGCTTCGATCAGGGCGCACAGAGCTTGTTCCACGATTCCGGCTCTTCGTAGATGCGCCTTTTCGACATGGTACGTATCAAAACTTATAAGCTTGTCGCGTACGAGGTTCCGAACATGCTGCAGTTTGTCACTCTCGAAAAGCGTGTGCGGCGAGTCCGTCGGTACGTGGCGATCGGCGGTGCTCTCCGACGCGTCGGCGGTGGCGAGCGGCGTGCTCGACGGCCCGGTGGGATTGCTCTCGGAGGAGTCGAGGCGCTCCTTTAGGTCCGGCGCCGATCCGTGCCGTTCACTGGAAGCGCCGGACAGCGGATCGAGCCCCTTTTTGCCGTCGTGCGTGCGGTAGACTTGTTTGAAGTGCCGCAACAAGTAGCGCGCGTCGGTGTTCGGGGCTTTCACGAGCGGTTCATCAGAATTCGACCTCGACTTTTCTTGTGAGATCGGGCATACGCAATCCTCGCCATCCGCAGTTTCGCAGTCGTCGCATACCTTCAGATTCGGTTCGGGGTTTTCGAGAAGCGCGAACGTGTTTTTCGGCGGGTTCGGCGTGGCGATCATGTTTCTCGAGCGAGCGTCCGTGCCGAGAGCGATCGAAGCGCCTTACTTTCGGGCGAGGATTACGCGGATGGTTATTTTCCATCTGTTTTAAAGCGATGTCAAATTTCGCATCTGATATCCGCAACGAGTTAGCTCTATCCTGTGGATGCGTTGGGGGGTGTTTGTCTGTCACGCTTATTTCGATGCCGTGGCATGCAAGGCGCTCGCACGCGCGCCTCCGGCGATGCGGGCGTGGTTTCTGTGTTGGTACAAACGCTCAGCTCGAACAAAATTTGCTGTGTCGTGACGTGTATATTTATATTGCAAAATATGCCGACGTGACGACGATAGCCGTACACGCTGCACACGGCGTGTACGATTTTGTAAAGCCACGGACACTGCGTAGATCACCGGTGCGGATAACAAGCGCCGGAACACTCGTATACATATTCATCACAACGTCGTGTCCGTCCTTCCCTCTCTCTCTCGGGCGGGCCTCGACTCGGTTCGTGTTGTCTCAATGACGACTTCGTTAAAGGCGCTTTTGCCGGCGACGGTCGTGGTCGTCTGGCTTATCGCGTATGTCCCGTTCATCGTGGTGCGTGACGAGGCGCCTCCGCGGTTCCACGAGACGCGCAGTTCGCGCCCGGCTCTCCCTTCAAAACCGCGCCCGGCTCTCCCTTCAAAACCGCGCCCGGTAAAGGATGCGGACGAAGACGCGGATGCCTCGGCGACATCCGCATTCCCGGGTTGTCCGGTCCGTAGGCACGCACGATCCGTGCATTCGGCAAATACAAACACGACGCGCCGCGGCTCTCCGAAGCGTCCGTCCGATCACGCTACGGCGACGGACGTGTCGGTCACCGAATTCGAGCACGAGTTTGTTTTTGTGATTTTGAGGCACATGCGAAGAGCGTCCGACAAGTATCTTTGGAGGACCGCGTACGCTTCAATCCAAAAGTTGTATCCCGACGACCCGATCGTGGTGATCGACGACGACTCCAGGTATCAAGACTCGGCGTGCGACACCGACATCGACATAATCCGCAGCGAGTATCCGGGAGCTGCCGAATTGCTTCCGTCGTTTTATTTTCACAAACTGCGGTTGGCGAGGAAAATGATATGGACGCAAGATTCGATATTCTTTCAGAAACGCATCGATCTTTCGACACCGCGGTGTTTATGGAACGCGACACACGAATGGGACGAGCCCTCGGTCGAGAAATCGCTGATCTCCGAGCTCGCCCACGGTCAAGCGCTGATGGAAACCTACGAGGACAGAACAAAGTGGGGCCTGTGCACCGGATCGCAGGCTATCGTCACTTGGGATTTGGTGGACCGCATGCAGAGGGAGTACCGCTACTTCGACGCGCTGCTCGCGCGGATGCGTGATCGCAGAACGAGAATGGCCTACGAACGGGTGTGGGGGTGTATGTGGGCGCATCTATACGGGAAACAGGACACGCTTCTTGGAGATCTGCACGCTTACATCGCGACCGTCCCAGTGTATAGATATCATTTTACGATCGACGACTATCACAAACACAAAGCCGAACTTGCGGCGTTGCCCTTGGTAAAAATCTTTATGGCGCGGTAGTGATCGGCGCTTTTTTTTGTGTGTGATCACGGGCCATTCTTCGTGCACGACACAGCTAAATCCTAGACTTGCATCGCCGAATCGTCGGGGTTTTTTTGCACGTGCGGTATAAGTACGCACGATAAGCGATCCGAAATGTCGACACGCGCCTTGAACGCACACGACGGTGCACTCGAGAGCGGCGCTTTTTGTCATCGGGGATATTTCTTTTGACCCCTTGTACATCGCGCGCACCAAAAAAGAAATCGACCGTCGTTCCGTTTGCGAAGTTTGGCCAACAAAAAGCTGACGAGCTGCTCTCCGCCGAGATGAATCTCGCCAAAGTGCTCGTCTCGATCTTAATATCGGCGCCTATCGCGTCGGGGATTGCGCGCCACCGATTCGAGAGGTCGTGCGTTCTCGTCGTGGCTCACATCGGGCGCTGCGACGCCTTGCTCGACATATCGAAGATTGCGTTAAACGGCGATTGCAGTATGCACGTCATCGACAAGAACGAAGGAGCCTCGTGCATATCCAATTATTGGAGTCACGTCAAGCAGGCGAATGTAGGGAGGGACACCGGCTCTGCATTGGATTACGTGATCAAAAATTACGACTCCCTGCCCGACATCGTCGTATTCACGCCGTCCACCATACAAAAACACGATCGCGCGGCCCGGCTGTTGAGGTTGCTAAACATAACCGGCTCGTCATGCGCCAACAACGACAAGCATCCGCGGACGTCCGTGCACTTGGGCCAGGAAATAAATTTCCGACTTCGTCATTACCAAACCCCCCTCACCCCCAGCAGGGATGGCGCTTTCGGCGAGTGGTACGACAAGTACGTGGGAAGTTTGCGAAAGGACGCCGGAAGCAGGTCGTGCTTTAATGGTATATTCAGAACCACTCGCGCCAACATCAAAAAGAGGCCTCTGAGCTTTTACAAAACGCTAGCGCACCAAGTGAACGAGTCACCTAACAGCGAATACGGTCATTTTATCGAGCGTGCGGTAGGAAGCATCTTCATCAACGATGAACGATCAAGCTCCGACTGTGGCGAGCTTACAAGAAAAGATATCGGCCTTTTCTATCGGCGGCAACTCAAAGATCCGTGCGATTGAGAATGCGCGTACGAAATAGAAGCTCAATCGTAAACAAAGACGACAAGCTTCAGACGCTCGCTGCCGACGCACAAGGTGTCGTGATTCGAAATTCCACGCTAAAGTCCGTCAGCTCAGCAGCCAGTCGGTTCGCGAGCACTTTTCGACTGCAAAGTGCTACTCGGAAGGCAGTTTGCAAAGACCGACATTCATAAAAGGCATCGGCTTCGCTTGAAGCGTCGAACGTGCACGCTTGTCGTCGACAACGCCTTCGCGACCTCGAATGTGGCGAGCATACCGATCAGCTAGAATCTGCAGCATTAGACGTTCGTAAACATCACTCGATCAGTTGTTCGGTCGTCGTTTTTTCTCCCGATCGTGGTATTTTTGAAATACCATATCGAACAGTGCTAAAGCAAACTTCGAATTCGCTTGCCAGTCACCATCGCGCACATCTACTAATTTTGTTTCCATGGCTCTTATGACACCATATGATGCAGTGAGTTGAATCGCTCCGAAATTGGGTGGCTTCTCAACTTTGTCAATCTCGGTAGATTCGAAATTTGAACTCGAAGTCGTTAATTTGTGGATCCGCTTTCCGAGCAGGGCGGCGACCCCCCCCCCTAATGGTAATTTAGACTTTTTTCCCCGCTGCGATTCGTTTATACACTCACACATCGATTCGAAAAAATCGAACGCGTGCGACGCTTCCTTAAAATCCTTAAGAAACGTACACCAAAAGCTGAAGTCAGAAGCATTACATGTGTCTTTAAGCATACTGTCGATAAGGGCTTCTTTGTCCGGTACGAAACAATATTGATCACACGATAATCGAAATACACGCTTTCTTAGCGACTCGTGAAGAGTTTTCATGTCGCTTTCGATTCTTTCTAAAATACTCTTATCGGTATAAACACGAGACAGGCACTTCACATAGGATTTCGGGTATACAACCGAGTCGATCTCATCGAGACTGCCATGTTTTATATCGATGCACTCTTGTTGTAAAAACGGAGTCAAACCTGATACCGTACCAGTTCTCTGTGCGTTGCTCTTATACGCGTAAGTTTGGTAAAGTCGGAGGACTTCATTAAATTTGGTATACTTGTTTACTTTGAGCTCGACCTCTTCAAAACAGCGCCTCCAAACATGTTGTACGAGCGTACATATAGTTTCAGCAAATCCGTCCGATGTCACCGCGATCGTGTCCGTGAACCAATGTTCAGGACTATCCGTCGGGTTTTTCACAGTTAGTCGACAGGGAAGCGTGCTATCGGTTGTACGCTTCATTGCGTATTTGATGTCATTTATTAGCGCATCGCCCTGGGGTATGTGAAGGGGAAGTTCAAACTTGAACGACGACTTGAAAAAATCTGCGTGTATTTCAAATTTGTTGTCGGGGTCACGGTAGACTTTCATGTTCATCCATATATCGCAGTTTCCATCTTGCAGCAATTCCATAATCGGAACGACTTCGTCGCTGTTGTTGAAAGTGTAATTCATCACCTTATCCCGAAAATCGTCGGAGCAGCCTACTTTTGGCGTGAATATGGAAATGCGCAGCAGATAATCTGCAATACTTTCGTGTTTTACGCAAAAGGCCTCTAGCACTTGTAGGTCGAACAGAACGCTGTAATTCCAACTGTCAGGGACTGTTTGCGTGACGTTCCTTGCTTTTAAAACGCGACTCCGGGCTTTCGTCAACAGCCTGAATATCTTCTTGGCCATATACAGGTACATGTTCATAGATCCGCTCTCCGATAACGCGCTGGCATACTCCTTATCGATAGCCTTGCCTTTTTCATCGACGGCGGATCGCTCGGTAAAGGTCTCGTTATTCATGTAAGCGCCTTCCGTCATCACGGCACCGTATACTGCCATCTTATGCTGTTTTCCATCGGATTCGATCAGATGCGCGTATCTACCTCTGATCAGTTTGCTCACACGAAAACGGATGGAATCGATCAGACGATGCACGTCCAAATAGTGTAGCTCTTTCCAGTCATCGCCTTGCACCTCCACGGAGGCCATACCCTCGAGAAATTCTTGGGTTTCCAATAGAACATCAGTGATCGTGTACAGTTGTTGGTCATTTCGTATACTTTTCAATTCGTCGTCTTTTCCGTCAAGATACTTATGAAAGAGTGTCATTTTATCTCTCAACGCGTTTAAATCCAGAGCTTCGTCAGGCTGGATGTTGTAAGTTTGGCCTTCGGTAACGTATTCCACCTCCATCTCCTCGAAGGATGTGGAATCTCGATAGTAGTACTCTAACATGCATGTCATTCTGGCGATTGGGTCGGCGGCCTCCTCGTATCTTTTTACGAAGCTTACCACGGAAGGAGAAGGGATGATGGTATATTTCGTGAAATGTTCGACGTCCTCTTCGCTGTCCATCACGAACTGTGGAGCGTATTTGATCGCGTCTCCTCGGATTTGAAGAATGCGCCTCTCTTGTAGAGCTATTATCTTTTTGTCGTGTACTTTGTTGAATCGTTCGTACGACCTGAGAGATTTACCGAATGTCGTGGGTGTATCCGTTTCTAAGGTGTATCGCGAAACGATCTTGTCACTCTTCTTGTCGATCTCGCTATCTATGCAACGCCCCATGATTTCACGTAAACTATCATCTACCTTCGCTTCTTGACACACTTCGTGCGATTCGCTAAACCCGACTCCGTACACACGCACGCCCTCTTTCAGATGCGGCAGCGCGTGACTGCACATACGGATTGCCCGGTACATGTTTTGTTGAAATTCGGTCGAGCTCGCGGGAGTCCCCACGAAATAGACTTCCGAGACGCCCATGAAATCGGCGCCGGTGGTGCACGACGAGGTGATTAAGAGCTGCAGTTGAGTGATATCATGACTGGGATAGTCGATGTTTACGTCGGATTCTGCGTCCTTCACACGACCGAACATTTGTATAAGAGTGTCGTTGTAGCTCGGAACGCCCGCCTTGGCGATGCCGCAACACATTCGTTTGCGTGCGATCTCAGATTTCGAATCGATAGACCCCAGCATTCGCCTATCGCTGTCGTGCATCATACTCAGTTTGCCGCCATCCTCGTTCGGTAGGATTGCAAGCTCAATATTGTCAGATGTCTCTTCCTCCGATAGTTGCGAGAGCATGTTGGCACGTAAATCGTATCTGGTCTGGTTGATGAATATTCCCTCTCCCAACGGATCGAACGACTGCATTTTTCCATCTACCTCTATTTTAATTTGGGGCATGAACAACAGATATTTTTTCTTCATGTCGTACTCGCTCCTGATTTTCTTAATCACCCATTTTAGGTTTTGAAGACAAGCCTTCATCCTATCGACGGGATCTGTTTTCGTATGTGTGGCCGTTATCTGATCTACACCGTCCGGCGCTTGGACCGTCGCACCGAAAGAAAGAAACGCGGGCCAGTTAACGGATGGTGGCCCCAGATATTTAAATGTGTAAGTCGGTCGCAAAGTCACAGGAAGTTCGTTCAAGTACGATACCGCAAACTCGTGTTTCGAATTCGGAAGCGCATCTACGACGGTGCGGTACTCTTTCCACGATTTGCATAAGCTCGTTTCTGTAAACAATGTTCCGGAAAGCATAACGAAAATGGCATTCATCCGGTTTTCCATCTTGACGAGTTTTGTTATCATATCGGTTAAATGCTTCATTTTTTTTGCGGAGGTCGCAAACATGTGCGCCTCATCGAAGACAAACACCAAAGTTTCCCATCGCCGGTCGGGGAGGTCGTCCGTCCGATCTTCTACCTTTGCACTAGCTTGCGTGAAGAATTTGTCTAAGCTGGCTTGAACCTCCTCATCGGCGGAGGCGATCGTCAATCTCGCGTAACTCTCATCGACCATGAAGGTGGGGTCGGACCCCTGACGGTTCTGCCTAAGCTTGTTGTCCGCGCCGATGTGTTTGGCGTTTGGGGCCTTGTAATTTCCGGAGGCGCGTAGGTTGATCATTCCCTTAAACGTGTCCAAAAAGTCGATTTGATCTTTTTCCGATGTCATGAAAACGCGATGATGGCTGTTGGTTAATAGTCTTAATATATTGAAGACCACATCGGATTTACCGCTGCCCATAAGGTGCTGAACAAAAAAGGTGTGGAGGTTATGTTCTTTAACGTGTCCGTAATTTTCGCGCATATCGTCAGCCACGTCGAGCGTGTATTGGGATGCGAAACGCTGCCACGGCAGTGGCATATCAGATCGACGTTGAAAAAAATCGATCGTTCGTATCGGTGTCTCGCCGTGTTGCTCGTCGTTCACGTCGTCGTCGATGTTTCTAATGAAGCTGCATGCCGAGCATCCACTCGCGTCACGCGTGGACAATATCTGTCCCATCACAAAATCGGATTCGACGACGGCTTTTAGATAGTTTCTGAACGTATGTCTAAGTTCGAGGATACGGACGCCAGTTTTGAATTTGTGATTGCATTTGAAAGTATCCCGATATAGCCTTTTGGTTGATCTCTCCTCGTGCAGGAAACTTTTAAGGCGAGCCTTGTATCTGGTAAAATCGCTGGTGGCCTTCGAAGACACGACCTTGCACTGGCCGGACTCAAATGTAGACCCGACCCGGCAATTTTGAAGCGTGGCCTTGCGCGAAATCTCAGATTTAATTCCATCTCCGTAGACATCCGCCGCTTCTAAGTTGGAACGAGCTTCTTTCATATTCAACTCAAACAAGATCGTCATTTTGAGGGTACGCGCGACTCGTGCTCAATACAAACGATCTGTGCGGAGGTCCACGTGCGATTCGCGCACGTATGTATTTATATGGAGAGCGTTCTATGTTGCCGAACGTGCTCGTGTGTTTTATAAACGACTCCGCGGATGTTTAAAGAGTGAGCACTCATTTTTATCGGAGGGATCCGTACCGAATCTCGGTCGCAGGGACTTGAAAGTATTTTCTAGCAAGCCTTGGCCGAGGAGGCACTTCAAACCTTTGGATGCAGAAATGCTGTCCTCACCACCGGCCTTGAGTAGGGCCGGGGAAATTAATTTACTCGTACGCCCAACGGGCGTGGTTTTTTTTTTCTCTTTCTTTTTCTGTCCTCACCATACGTCCAAACGCCGCTGAAGGCGAGACCGAGCTCCGACGCGCGCGAGACGCGGTCGATCGAAACGATTCGGTTCTCCGTGGCGTCGCGACGGTCGAACACTCGAAGAACGAAGCATGACAACGTCGACGACGCGAGTGCCGACCCTCACGATCTTTTCGCTCTTCGATGAGGGCGGTCCCTTCTCGGACGTGTGGCGCGCGCACCTGGCGCCCAGGCTGCGCCCCACCGATCGAGCGGTGCTGCGCATGTCGTGCAAGCGGGCGCGTTGCGTGTTTCGGGAGGACGTTCGGCTGCATGTTCGGCACCTCGGTCACACTTGGAGCTGCTACCTCTTCGGGCTGTCTCACGCGTTGCGCTTCGAGGAGCAGCGCACTTTCCGTGTCGCGCTCTTCCGTCAGCTGTTGGAGTCTGGGGACGTCGAAGCCGCGCGCGCGGCGCACGAGCGGGACCGGTCGCTCTTCGACGAGGCCGCGATGGCCCTGGCCGCATCGCGCGGGCACATCGACTGCGTGCTCCTCATGAAGGCGAATGGGGTGGCGCCGACGTCGGCGGTGATGGCGAGGGCCGCAAGAAACGGGCGGTTGGAGTGCATGCGCCGCCTGCGCCGCGAGGGTTGCGCGTGGCACTTTTCCGTGTGCTACATGGCCGCGCAGGCCTCCGGAGCGGAGTGTCTCGCGTACGCGCGATCGAGCGGCTGTCCCTGGCACCCTCACCACTGCATGGAGGTGGCCATCTCGACTGGATCGATGGCGTGCGTTCGTTACATCCAGAGCTGCTCCGACTTTTGGTGGTCCTCGGAGCTTTTTTTGACCGCCGTGGACACGGGCGACGTGGAGATGATCGATCACCTGCATCGCAGCGGTTGTCCGTGGACCGAGGGGGCATCGGTGCGCGCCGCCTCTAACGGGGATCTGCGTAGCCTGATGCACCTACGCGAGCGCGGTTGCTCCTGGAGCGAGTCCGTTTGCGACATGGCGGCGATATACGGTCACGCGGAGTGTCTCCGTTTCGCGATTCGGGAGGGTTGTCCGTGCAACGCGACGAGCATGATCTGCGCCGCCTCCGGTGGCCATTTGGAGTGTCTGAAGCATCTTCGGAAGAGCGGGGTCGCTTGGACGGAGGAAACCATGTCGCACGCCGTGATGAGCGGGAGCACGGAGTGCGTGCGTTACCTGCACGAGAACGGGTGTCCGCACGACAACGACGTTTGCGAGGACGCGGCGTACTACGGCAACCTGGAGTGTCTGGTGTATCTGCACGACCACGTTCGGAGGATGGACCCGAGCGTGCACACGGCGGTGGAGGCGGGGGCGCATCTCGTGCTCGGTCCCGTCTCCCGCGTGAAGTTCAGGGATCACAAGGAGCGGTTCGACGGCGTGCGGCGCTTCGTGCAGAGCGTGCTGTTCCCGAGCACGCTTTACCAGACCTTCGTCTGAGGGACGGCCGCGCCTCCGGCCGAAGTCGACCTTTGGGCGTGAACGAACGCATCGAGTGCGCGAGGAGGTGTTGGAGGGGGCGACGTTGTCGTCGTAGGGCGATGGATGAGATAGCGCACGTGAACTTCCGCGCGGGTAATGTATATATAGGTGTGCGTATCTACGTTATCCGTAAGCACGAATCGAGAGGGGGGGAGGATACGAGCGTGCGCTGTCGCGATTGTGAGCCGCGTCAGGCTTTCGACCATTCGGGTTCCGGTGCGCGGCATCCCGCGAATTCGGAACGATCCGCGAACGGAGCAGCGCGCGCTCGTCGGGTGAGGCGGGATGTCGGTCGTAGTCGCTGGTAGATGGCCGTTCCTAGTACGCGCGAACGGAATATCTGCGCATCAGCAGGATACGCGCGCTGCGTCGTGGAATGGTCGGCTTTGTCAACGACTGTCGGAAATAACTCGCCGATTAAACATCGACACACCGCTCGATCCAAGCATTTATCAACGCGTCCCCAGCGATTTACAGACCGTCGCACAATACGTGCGGGATAAAAAAAACGATTCCGATAGCGACTCCAGCGACTCTTCCAGTAGCAGCGACTCTTCCAGTAGCAGCGACTCCAGCGACTCTTCCAGTAGCAGCGACTCCGAAGACTCGTCCAGCAGCAGCGACGACGACTCCTCTACGGACACCGCCGCGAGGAAAAAGCGGGACCACCGGCCGCGCGCAAAGGGGAAGAAAACAAACACCCGAACCGAATGCCTGCGGTGCCGCGTCTGTACCTCGTCGACAATAGCAAACAGGCAGATCGTGATATAAATATACGCGGTGGCGGCGAATTTAAAAGATCGAGGAGTGGTTGAAGACTCGCCTTCAAATTTAGAAGCGCGGCGTACCGTCCTTTCTCAAACTAGCTGTCAGAGAACGGTGTCAGGATGTCGCTCGTAATCATGAACATGCCCAATGAGAATCGTGAAACAATCGAGCCAGATTATCAGAAGATGCACGATTGGGAGTTTGTGCATCATTTTGCGAAAATTTTTGTCCAATCCGATACTTGGTTCTGCTTCCTTGATACAAGGTCGAATTTTATAGAAATGTACAAGATCGAAGTCGCGAGAAGCAAGGCGGATACCTTGGAATTAGAATTAATCCGTGCATTATCCCCTAATCAGACAAGAGTTTTAAACATCGTCACGACAAGACCAGGCGTTGATCAACGTAAAAGCATGCTCCTCACAGTGAACGATCCCAACGTTTTAGCGATTACATTCCTGCGCGAGGGAAATGATGTTAAAGAACTGATTGTGAGAGATGTGAAAACGGCGCTTGACAACTTAAATGCAGGATATATTAGATTTATGCCCGAGTTAGACTTTGTGCGGATGCTTGCAACATTCGACTTTAAAAAGACGCTGACGTGCACCATCAAAGATAACCATGAGCGCGTACATAATTATCACATCACCGATGCATTTCGATATGAGAAGGTCGATATTCTGGAGATTCAAAATGTAGTCGATGGGTCGCCTAAATGGCTTCTTCTGCAATTGCCATTTAGACGATTTAAAAACAAGCAGTTACATCAAAGGATATCAGTGGTGAATTCGAAACCAGACAAGTTTGATGTAAAGCCCGATTACAATCCAGACGAAGTTAAATTTGAGTTCACTCTGCAAAATGGGGAAAAAATAACCAGGTCAATCCCTCAAGGCAACAAACCTATATCACAGTAGGTTTGTTTGTCACGTCAACGTATTCGTACGGAAACGAGAGAGAGAGAGACGGCACACGGGGTTTTTGATTCGCCTGATGAGACGGTGTGCCAATCGAATATCTGAACATTGTGCATAAGCAGTCTTGTAAATATTCTTAACATGCGGAGGTTAGCACGCGGAGATACCACTAGACGTTCGACCGCTGACGAATCTTGGTTGTCACATCGCGCGTTTTATTGGATAAGAATTGTAAAATTCGTGTGATATCATGGTGGCAAATCGAGTTCGTGACATGTGCATAAAATAATAACAGTGCGTGTAGTCAGCTCCGCTATGCGACGCCGCATCTATACATGCTTTCTCTTGTCGATCTCGCCTCGAACTTCAGACACACACGTCGCAAAATTTATTTTCGTTCCGTCGTCGGAAGTGGCGCGACGCGCGAGCCGCACCGAAGTCCGTGGCCTCGTAGTCCGGTCGTCACGATTCGTAGCGTGGCTTCCAACAAGGTGGCTACCATCCAGTCCGTTGCCACGTTCGTCTCGGCGCTGGTGCCTCCCGTCTCGCTCAATGAGGTCCCCCACTCATGCGCGACCGTCAACGTTCCCGCGCAGATCAATATGTACGACGACAGAGAAATCCATGACCCCGTCGTCGCTGAGCGGAATCGTCCGCGCGAGAATCCCAACGCCGCGGCGGACACCGTCGTCCACGCCACGAGCCACAATCCATTCGCCTCGGCGAAGGTGCCCCAAGGCGTTTCGCCGAAGTTCGAACCAGCGACGGCGAAGCGTTCGCCGCACGCCTCTTCGTCGCGCATTGCGCAAATAATGGATAAATGGATAAATGGATAAATGGATAATTGGATAATTCACCAAGTGAAAATACAAAACGGTCCTCAAATTCTTTTCAAGTGAAAATTCAACAACGCGTCCTTCGTCCGGAATATCACCGCAACCCCCTCCCCGCAAAGTGAAATTCCACAACGGGCCCCGGAAATACTGAAAATACACTTTGGTCTCCTTTTGTGAAAAAATGGACCGACACCTCCCCGATAAACTCAAAATGCAATTACGGTGAAAAACAACAAGTGAAAATACAAGGACGCGTCCTTCGTCCGGAATATCACCGCACCCCCCTCCCCGCCAAGTGAAATTCCACAACGGGCCCCGGAAATACTGAAAATACACTTTGGTCTCCTTTTGTGAAAAAATGCACCGACACCTCCCCGATAAACTCAAAATGCAATTAAGGTGAAAAACAACAAGTGAAAATACAAGGACGCGTCCTTCGTCCGGAATATCAACGCACCCCCCTCCCCGCCAAGTGAAATTCCACAACGGGCCCCGGAAATACTGAAAATACACTTTGGTCTCCTTTTGTGAAAAAATGCACCGACACCTCCCCGAAAAAGTCAGAATGCAAATCAGGTGAAAAATACCAAGCGAAAACAAAAGGAAGTTTCTTTTTCCAGAATAATTATGTCTCACAGAAAATCTAACAATGACAACCCTTGTCACCATTGACAGCTAATGAGAAAGTGATATTGGACTGATAATGACTAGTCCGTGCTGAATATTTTTGAAACATAAAATTATTGTCATCGATGACGATATTTCTACGTGCTGAACACAACAAATATTTTATACTTTACTTCTACAGTAGAAAAAGTTTGTCATCGATGACGATATTTTTAGGTTGCATGAAAACATCAAGACAGCTAATGAGAAAGTGATATTGAACTGATAATAAGATGTCCGTGCTGAATATTTTTTAAACATAAAATTATTGCCATCGATGACGATATTTTTAGGTTGCATGAAAACAGCAAGTTACAACAACAAGATTGTCATCGGTGACGTTTTTCTCACTATTTGTAAAATAGGTCTGTCAACAAACAAATACCGCAGATAAACACCAGGAATACATATTGCGACTGTCACAAAATAATATAAAGGTGTTGCTATTTAGGGTTACGAAGCTCTTGCTGCTTAACTTATCTCCAGACGCCTTCTACATCTAGTCAATGGTACAAGCGTCCAAATCAAACATTCTAACTAACCTGCATATTCTAAAGCTGCGCCAACAAAACGGACACCTTCCGTCATCCTCCCGCAGCAAGTCACTGCTCAGCTCCATTAACGCTTCGTACGTCAAAACACCGTAGCCGCGAGTGTCATTCCACAGTTGCCACTGCCACGGTGGATATTCGTCGTCGTACCAGCCGATCTCGTACCAGTATACCAAGTGCCTCACACCTGTTCTTTCGGTTGTTGTGCGGCCGTGGATGTACAGCGGCCACACTTGTAACCAGTTCCAGGTGTTGAACTGTATTCTGGTTCGGTAAAACTCAATATAGTCCGCTTCCGCTTGTAAACGCGCACGTCTCCAAAGCACATTAATTACCTCCGGGTACCCCTCAACTACCTCTGGATGTTCGTCAGTCATTTCTCAGCGTAATTGCGACAAAGGTTAATTCGCAAAAACCCAAACCGAGTTCGCCTTTTCTATTTATGAGCAAAAGCTAACAGTATTTTATTTATGAACAAAAGCTGACAGTATTCAAACCGCGCGCGCGCGGTGTCGAGTCTCGGCGGCGAACACTGGCGGCGGGAAAAGTTCCAGGTTGCTGAAATTTACTTGGTCACACTGACTATTATTTAATTATTATTCTTTTCTTGCACAAGTTAAAATTATACTAGGACATTCCCCCGTCATCGATGACAACAAACCATGCAGGTCCATGTGGCAACAACATGTCGTCATCGATGACGACATTCTTAGGCTGTATTTAAACAAAAGGATATATATTTATGATATGTCCTCCCGCGTATTATTCTCCGGAGTCAACATTATTACAGATTTGAGTCCAGGTTTTTTTCTAAACAAAGCTCAAACCTCCACTCTTCAAGCGAATCTCTTGAGTTACGTTCACGTCCTCTTGTGCTACTATATTTCGATCGCTCGGTGGCCTTTTAACCTTGAACCAAGGAGGTAAAAGGCAATATACACACTTCTTCACAGGGCAAAACTGTATCTTTTGCGTTACCCATGTTTGGGTCCAGTTAAGTTTCTTTTGACCCATGACAACAACACGGGGACGGCGAGGAGGAAGTATCGGCTGAAGGGAGTTTGAGTCTTTCGCTGTCGCACAGCCACTCCTTGAGTAAGAAGCCGCACATGTCGCGTTCTGGGAACTCCCATTCTGGAGTGCGTACTCTCCTTGTTCGAGCTTTTCCTTACGCTTTGCCACCGTCACATCCTCTAATGCAGTCAGAATCAGTTCCACCTCGTTGTCAGTAAAACCACTTTGGTAGTAGTACGCATGTCCGGGGAGAAAGCCTGCCTTCATTAAAACGTAGCAGATGTGACTGCACCAATGGACACCATATTCCCGTGTACGAGTGGACATCATGTCTTGGAAAAGCTTACAGTTACAAGAAACTTGCTTGTCCCTTGAGTGACTAAAAGTCACAACACTCTCGGCCATCCTATAGCCCCCAACCTTGAAGGTCCGTGCGTGAACTCCGAAGTTTTCGTCGTTCACCCCGTGTAGTTGAGTGGGCGCGGGGACTCTCAGAACCGAGAGCTTGGCGGGTTCCTTGAATAACTTGGTGAGTGTGCCGACAAGCTTCTTGGTGCCTTTCGTGATGTATCTCACCGTATTCAGGGTGAGAACGGAGTTACGCAACCCGTCTTTGTCAGGCGAGTGCGTTTGCACAGCCGAAAGAAAGTTTAATAAAAGGTCGGAATCAACTTTTGTGGCGGTTTTCCAATAACCATCCAGCGAGTCATCACTCGGATCAGGATCGACCTTGAAGGTGAAGACTTCCGTTCCTTTTTTAATTGTACTTTTACACTTAACAATCTTCGGCGTAGGTTCCTGCATCAAACACATCAGGCTTTCGTCATCGATGACGATTAGGCTGAACAAAATAGTTTGACATTTTTATCTTGCAAACAAGAAAATATCGTCATCGATGACAATAAGTTGAAGTATTGAAAGTTTATAAGGTGCAGATGTAATGTCAACATGTATCCAGTAAAGAAGTCGACAAAAGTCACGTCTAATTAAGATATTGTTCATACCGTTGTGTTCGTCGTTTGCTGGTTAGCGGGTTGACGAGGAAAAACGCGGGTTTTGTCGGCACGGTGGTTCCTCCCTCTTGAACCGCTGGTGGGGAGCGAACGTATATCTCACGGACCTCTTCCATGACGTCTTCAGCCGTCGTCCTTGCCCTTTTCTCGGCTGCTAGGTTTGCCCTGCGCTCTTGATAAAGTTCTTGGACTCGTGACTCACGTCGCACGAACCCGCATTCCCCCATGTGTTTCAAGTGGCTGCTCTGGTCGACAAAGCTGCAAAGCTCCATGCGAACGGACTCGGACACAGTGAGATGTTTTCCGAGATTCTTATTATCCTGGTTTCCCAGAGCTTCCGCAAGGTTTGCGGTTGGGTCACGAAAGATGTGCAGGAGTCTTTCTCCCTCACGAGAGTAAAACTTGAACAATCCACGCAGACTGCTCTGCACGTCCTTACGGGGCTGATCTTCAATGAAGTCCAACAAACGAGCTCGAGCATCTAAAAGCTGTCCCGGTGCCAGCTCCTTCCACCAATCGTGCCAGAGCTTGTCGAAGGTTTTTGCGTCGAACTCGTTGTCAATCTTCTTGCAATGAAGACTGACGTCTTTTCCAACGTGAAGGTCGCAGTCGATCTCCAAGGAGTTTCCCTGTGCGTCACGCACACGAAAACCTTTGCGGCTTTCAATGTCGGCAATCGAAAAGTTGTAGTTCATGCGTAAACCATTCCAGGGGCCTCCTGCAAGTGCACTAAACTAACATTAATATCTGAAACTTAAACTTTTCTTTGTCATCGATGACGATGTGCAGCCTAGTTTTAATTAAGTGTTGCTGTAAAATAGAAAATAGTTTTGATATCGTCATCGATGACAATAAAATGACAACACAAAAATACACCGAGTACTTTATCATAATTACCTGCTGCGTCACGAACAAAACCCCCTGGTCGAAAATGTATTTGACCTTTGGACTCTGGCCAGTTCTTTGCATCCAGGTATGCCGCAAACTCTTCTGGGTGTTCCTGAGCGTAGATAGCGACGGCGTAATCGACCGCAGCCCACATCGCCCTCTCGTCCATGCCGCGTTCCCCGGCGGGTAAGGGGTTGACTACTAGTTTTATCAAGCCTAGTGTTGGAATCACGCAACATATCTTCTCCACCACCTTGTCCCTCATTGTTTTGTGCATGCCATCAGAATAAGCCAGCTGACCTTTGAAAGGTGGCTTCCCGAGGACTCTGTCCATTAATAGCATCACCTTGGCCGGCGACCACGGAATGTCCAAGGGACAGATGAAGTACTGCAAAGGCGGCCTGTGATAATTACATTTGTTAGTTTCAAATAACAAACATGGAACAACCTCAATATTGATATTGCTATGTTTTCAATGCGTACCTTTCGAACAACAACGCGCGGAGTCCAAGTTCTTGCAAGCGCTGACGCAACTGTCGTATCTCGACATCGGGGTCCTTTGAGGGGACATACGTCGAGCTCTTGCTTCCTCGAATAACGTACTCCAAAGCCCGAACATCTTGCACCGCCTCTGACACGTTCAGTACGTCTTGCAGGGTGGTTGACTCGTGTCCACTCAGCAGTTTGTTCATCACATTGGCGGTTGCAGCCATCTTCAGGTTTTCCAATCGAGCTGCGCCCATCTCGGGGATTGCCTTCAAGACTGCCTCAGTTTCGGTTTCCCCAAGGTCTGCTGGCTTGGTTTTTTTGACAAGTTTTGTGCAAGAGTGCTTCCCGATGTGTTTAAACATCAACAAATAGCCTGAACCGGGCTTAAGTTCACCACGGTAAAGCGTGGCGGTAGCGGCACAAGGTTCCATGGAAGTAGTTTGTTTGCACTTTGGACATGTCGGTGCCACTTGTACTTGTTTCCCGACTTGCGCCACCTATTGAATTACAGGCTATAATTATTCAATGAAATGTTTTGCAAGCAAGTAACAATATTCGTCATCGATGCCAAAACAAACAAAACATTATAAAGCATCTACTCTGAAAAAATAAACAGCGAAATAACTGTCATCGATGACGATATTTGAAAGTACTATAATTATACAAAGTACAAAAACAGTTTCATACCTTTTCAATGAAGCTTTTGCCATGAATTTGAAGGAACGGACAAGTCTTATTCTTGCATACTGCCTCTCCGAGGCATTTCACCCTTTTTATGTTGACCTTGGCACCCAACTGCTTCCAGTTATCAGTTATTGCCTTGTCCGACCCGTTATTCGCATGTGACCAAGTACGCGGTGTTTGAAAGAATGGGAGTTTAGCCAAAGAAACCCCACGGCTGTCCTTGGGTGGCGGTTGTTTGACGTGGAAACCGAAGGTCATATTCCCGTCGACGTTAGAAGGCACTTGGGTGGTGAAGATTGTATCTTTGGGGAACGCGTTTGCAAACTCAAAGTCCTGCTTTGACAAATTCGCAACAGGAGTATCAAGCTCAGGTTCAAAGGTATCTGCAGGTTCCGAGTCGCATAAGTTGACAAAAGTGGAAGCAGCTTCGCCAGTGATCTCAGGTTCGTCCTCAGACTCTGAAGCCGCGGAGGTTGCGGCAGGAGTTTTCGGTGAAGCATCTTCGGGCTCGTCTTCGGTATCAATCAAACAACCTATAACTGAGTAGCCCCATTCCGGGTCCACGCGGTACACCTCCTTGTCACAGACATATTTCCTACTAGCCAGTTTTGCAACAGCCAATCCATCGTCGGGGTTAAGTCCGAAGGCGTCACAAATGTCCTTGTGCAAAACTTGGCATCGCTTCCCACGTACACGCCATGGAATAGGCCGACAAAGAAGAACACCTTGAGGGGTTTCGAAGAAGAAATCCACAAAGTTGCCCATTGTGCAAAAGGAATAGTTCAAATAGCTGTAATATTTCACACGCACTCGAATGTCATCGATGACGAAAAAGGTAACATGTAAAGATTCAGTCAGAGCTGAGAAAGAGGGAGAGGGCGTAGTGTCATCGATGACATGTTATCGACAAAACAATAATTTGTCAAGTATTTACCTGCTATCAAGCAAATTATATTGTCATCTCGTAGTTGCAACCTTCTTGGAGTTCTATATTTGTTTGTTAAGAATTGTGCAGTTCGAAAAATAAGTTGTTGTTAAGTAGTCCGCGCCAGAAACTTGAAAATTGAAATTGGGAATATAATAATATTATATATGAAATTGATAATTAATTGTTTATTCAGCCCCCTAACCCCCTCCCAACTCACTTCCCACTGCCTTCCCCTAACCCCTTAAAAAAAAAAAAAAGCGCGCGACGCGCGCGGCTGGAAGTCACGAGTGGTTGACGAATTTAGACAATAAGAAGCGGAGAGTGGCGGCAGTCTTTGTCAGTTCAAAATTTTTATCACTGCCACCCCACCTCACTCCACAGTCAACGCTGCACATTCAGTGATAATTAAATGGCAGACTCGGCCGGAAAAAGAAACACTAAAGAGCCAATACAATGGAACGTAGTCAGCAAGCCAAGAACTGCGCGGGGAAAGTCTGCACCCACCAGTTCTGAACAAGATTCAGGGGAGGTCGTTGAGTCTCTTAACCTTGGGGAGATACACAAGGCAAGATATATTGAAACTTTGGAACTGAACTTGAGTGAGTGCTCTTTTGATGACAATCCAAGAGGTCACAAGCATTGTGCCGTGGAGGCCATGAAGCGCATCGAGCTCGTGGGATTCGACCCCATGTGCGACATGATGTGGTACAAGACGCCGGACAGTAAGAGGTGAGCTATTTCTTTCTTTTACGTCGTGTGTTCTTTTTACTTTCCTGACCCATTAGCTTTAATTATAGGCACAAGTACAAGGCAATTGACGGACACGGAAGAAACGAAG
Source organism: Cymbomonas tetramitiformis (assembly GCA_001247695.2). Classification (NCBI taxonomy): domain Eukaryota; kingdom Viridiplantae; phylum Chlorophyta; class Pyramimonadophyceae; order Pyramimonadales; family Pyramimonadaceae; genus Cymbomonas; species Cymbomonas tetramitiformis. Next base: position 56,179 of record LGRX02004292.1, read on the forward strand.
CTTTCCGAAAGGCGTATAAAGAAGGTGGCGTCGTTGCAGGCAAGAAAGTCGAACCCGGCGACAAGTGCTGGCTGAAGGCCAGGGTGCAGGTAAGCTTTAATTTTTTCCAATCTTTTATTTGATAACATTTCGGGTTAAAAAAGTTGTCCTGAGGGTCCCTTTTTTTTTTTATTGGCATCGATGACAAGCTTCCTGTATTTTGTCATTAAGTTCGCTTTTGGCTCGTGCCTTAAACCTTTTCTCAAACGTCATCGATGACGAAGCAAGTCTCTGCGTGGATAATTAGTCGAAATATTTTTGAAAACTTAGTATTCTTTGTCATCGATGACGGCCTGGGTGCCTGTCGTGTTTCTTCACTGGACGTAAATACGTTTAGAAATATTTTTGTCATCGATGACAATATTTTTCTGAGCCTGAATGAATGTGCCTGGTTTTTTCTGCGAACATTACGCCACTGAGACACGTTTAGAAATATTTTTGTCATCGATGACAATATTTTTCTGAGCCTGAATGAATGCGCCAGGTTTTTTCTGAGAACATTACGCCACTGAGACACGTTTAGAAATATTTTTGTCATCGATGACAATATTTTTCTGAGCCTGAGTGCCCTTGCCAGGTGTTTTCTGAGGACATCACGCCACTGGAGATCAACTTCATTGCGGGCTCGCGTTTCGTGACGAACGAGAAGGGGGTGAAGGCTTATAATTTTTTTTCTAAGTTCATGTATTTTGATCGGCTTTTGAAAGCCTGGCCAAAGGAAACGAAGCTTTCTGGACCTGCAATGGTTGCTCGTTACGGCACGCTCGACGAAGACTACAACCAAACCTTTTTCAAGAAGCTCATCTCCGTTCACAGACTTTTAAGTGAGGACCAGCGACTGCTTGATTTGGTTGAGAAGAACTGCGAGGAGCTTGGAAGTCACAGTCCTTTCGGGTTTGCTAGTTTGTATACAAACAAGGAGCTTGGGGATTTGTCGCTGGAAAACAAGGTATAACTGGCCCAAGAAAAATATTCCTTACCTTATATTTGTTTCCGTTTCAAGTATTGTTGACATCGATGACAACTGCGTTCATGTATTCCCGGTTTCGGCATGCAGAACAGGTAGAACTTAAAGCATGGCATGTTGTGGTAACTTGTCAGGTGAAAGCCTTTCAGGCTGTGTGCAAGAACGTGACCTACTTCAAGCACGGAGAAGATTCTGAGAAAGGACACTGGCTGCAGACACAAAGCATGCAGGATCACACGCCGGTCATTAAGTCAGCGCGAGGCTTTACTGACTTCTGCACAACCCTTAGAATGAGGGAAAAGATATCGGCAAGACTTGAAGCGCTCGTGAAAGAAACTGGTGTTACTTTCAACCGAGAAAAAGCAGACGAGTTCATGGCTGGAGTCCTTAAAGGATGGTAAGGTCATTTTACCTTCTTCTTTTCCTTTTGACAGTGTGCTTCCTTTGATCAATGTGCTTGAGTGCTCATTGCAAGCTGTTATTATTTATAGCTAACGAAAAAGGTGTGTCTCGCAGCCAAGACAGCTTTTTATTTCCGGTTGACAAAAACCCATTGCCTTCCAGCCCAGTCGCTTGCCGACTAAAAGAGGACGAAATAAAAAAGGCACTTGCTTTCGTGGAGGGGAAGTTCAAAACCGCTGTTCTCTACAAGGACGACGAAGTGGACTTGGAGGCCGTCAAAGTTCATGTTAAACCTGCGAAGGAGGTTGAAAAGCATGCAAAAGATGCAGTCTCTGGAGAGAACGTGGCTGAGTCTCAACATGAGGAGCCCTCAGCAGCTAACTCAGACGCACAATTGAAAGCCTGGTTGGAAGGCGACAACGACGCTGAAGGGGGGCAAGAACCTGCCAACGAGGACACTTCGCAGCCGGCACACGTAAACTTTGACTTGAGCACCTTGCATAAGCCAGAGATGATGGCTGGTACGTGGAGCTTTCAGAAAAACACCTGGTCACAAGAAACTTGTTTGTTTTCCGTCATCGATGACGAAGTTTTTCGTCATCGATGACGAAGTTTAGGCAGTACGTTACGATGCTTTTTTAAGTTTTTTCACGTGCACACATGACTTACATTTACTAATCAAGACTGAACAAACTTTGATCAAACTTTGTTCTTCTCGCAGAAAGCTTTATTCTCATCGCAGATGCAAAGCATGCAGCTGATGAGCACGAAGCTGCAAAGAAGACTGTGAAGAAGTTAAATAGAGCAATGAATAACTACGTGAGCGAGAACCTCCAAGCGATGGGCTTAAAGGACGAGACGGGAGATGCAGTAAGGGCAGAGTTGAAGAGGAAAAAGGACGAGATCGAAGTACTGACCACGGAGCGTAAGAGGAAGAAGGAGCGGAGGTTATCTCTTGCGGCGGAGTTGGAATCAGTCCAGCAAGAGCTAGAGATGCCATCGCCAGAGAAAGAATCCGTACTACCTGAGTTGCCACCTATACTGGCGCCCATTCCAGAAGCTTCAGAATCACGGCAAGCAACACCGGTGAGTTGTTGAACATGTAATGTAAAGTTTTAGCAGTTGCTTTTGTTAACATTGATGAAGACTTTCTTAAAAAGAATATTTTTGTTTCAGGCCCCCAAACAATCACCCGAGGTTCCAAACCAGCCGGGTTTCTTTTACGGTAGCCCGTGGGACCCAGTGAAATGTTACGAAGCACTGAGTGGTGATGAAAAAAACCTCAACTTCAAGACGGAAAAGAAGCTGACCAAGCGAGATGGTTCTACGTGGGACGCCCGAAAGCCTGGGGTGAAGGAGATTGAGTTCCTGGAGTTCCTGGTTGCTAACCCGTTGGAGGGAAAGCCTATTGGCTATAGTCGTAGTGACATCTATGTATCTTGTCAAGAAAAGATGTCCAAGGCCTTAAACCTTATCTACTACAAAGCGACCGTGGTCGCCATCGGTGCTGAGCAGACCAAGTGCTGGGTTTTTCAGAGTGAGATTCTCACTTACGCGGGAGTACCCGCGGTGACATTGGCGTGTTGTGACGCGGTGAAAGCAACGAAGCAGCTGCTGTCTGTGTTCTTTGAGGGGGTTGGTGTGGCCGCGGTCATCACGGACGTTCCTTGGGGAAGCAGTGAAAAAGCCGGGTACCCAACTGACATCGACTGGAAGGTGGCAACGAAGGCAATCTTTGGTTCAGTGGCCGATAACAATGGTAGCATGGACAAGTACGAGAAAGCTGTGGACCTAGGCGGGCCGGACGGAGACACCGTGTTCACGGTGATGGGCACACTTGAAGTGCTTCAAGAAATACAAGAAGAATCGAAGAACTGCAATCTCAGTGGTTTTGTGAACCTTCCCGGTATGATGTCTTCTGTATTATTTCGGTAGTATAGCATATCTGAAAATATCGTCATCGATGACAATATGAGACTCATATTTACTTAGTTATTTCGTGTTTGAAATATTTTGTTCAGTATTTTTCGTCATCGATGACGAAGTTGTTGTCACTGTCTGCAGGTTGCATTACATATTCCCAGCTGAGGCTTGCTGAGGTTAGGAGCAATACTCCGTGCTCCTCTGGAATCTGGTACACATGCCTGGCAAGAACGCCGTCTAAACTCGTGATGGATTGGAAAGCTTTCTTTACACCTCAAGTTTCATTTCATCACAAATACATTCTCACCCGTAAGTACAAGTACGACGTCCTGTCGACTTCGTATACCGGGAACATCCTGACTTGCCCGTCGAACGAGGAGAAGGCAACGTTGCTGCGCAACTTGTTAGAAACGGTGAAGGAAAGCGTTCGGGAGGAGCGTGGAGAAGATGTGAAGCCGGGCGACGATGACGAGAAGGTGCGGGAGGATTTCATGGTAGCTGAGGACCTGCTTGACGATGAGTTCACACGTATGAACAAGGCTTTCAAGCAGACGGTGTCATCAACCACGGTGAAACATAACTGCTCACTGACTGGCTGCCAAGCGTTTAAGCAAGAAAAGTGTGAGAGGTCTGGAAAGGCTTTGGTTTACGGACAGAAAGACCCAAATATGATGAATATGCTTGTGCAGCGGTACACGTACTTGCCAGGGCAGCTCGTGATGGATCCGTTCATGGGAACCGGTATGTTCTGCTTTCCTAATCGACTTGCATGCCGGCTTGTATTGTGATGAAAGGAGTTTGCATGTGGAACACGTTCCCGTTTGCAATGTCGGCTAGACGTATTGTGTTTTCCAAAGTTCAGTCATTCTTATTGTTCGGCTTGTGCGCCTGCTGGAAACTTTGTCATCGATGACGGTTGTCATCGATGACGGTTGTCAAATATCCTGAGTGTAGTCGAAGTTTGTGTATACAGGGAGCACAGGAATTGGAGCCTTACACGCCAGACGTGCGTTCTTTGGCATGGAGATCCAACAAGAGACCTTTTGTCAGGCGATGTTGATGATATCTTCAAGTCTGGCGGGCATGTCACTTGAGGGATAAGTGTTAGACTCGAACTGTTATTTGTTCAGTTAGGTGAAGAGAAAATTGTACTTTCACAAATAAATAGAAGGGAACCTGAAGTTCAACTTTTTTAGGTATGTGCTGTCATCGATGACGGGGAAAGTAACTTCGGCTAAAAGTGTTTTCTGACAAATAAATAGAAGTGAATCTGAAGTATAACTTCTTTGGTATTTCCTGTCATCGATGACGGGGGAAGTAATCTTGGTCGCCGTGTTATTCCTATAACAAAAGCGGTTGCACTGTCATCGATGACGGGGGAGGTCCCTGTTATATAATCTTTTGATGGTTGATTCGTGTCCGTTATTTCTGGGCTGTGGTTGTGTTGTCATCGATGTCGAATAGAGTCCTAGTTGTATTATTTTGCCAGGCAAAATGGGAACTTGTATTTTCACTTATATTTATGCAGGTTTGTAAACATGCACGGTTGCAGTATTAAAAAAAACCAACATTTTTGAAGAGAGACGCGTCGTAGTATTATCACTTGTAGTTTTTCACCTGAATTGCATTTTGACTTTAGCGGGGACGATACGTCTCGGTGCAATTTTTCAGAAAAGGAGACCAAAGTGTATTAAAGTGTATTTTCAGTGTTTTTGGGGCCCGTTGTGTAAGTTCACTTGTCGGGGAGGGGGGTGCGGGGATATTCCGGAAGAAGGACGCGTCATTGTATTTTCACTTGTTGTTTGTCACCTGAATTGGATTTGGACTTGAGCGGGGACGATACGTCTCGGTGCATTTTTTACCAAAAGGAGACCAAAGTGTATGTTCAGTATTTCCGGGGCCCGTTGTGTAATTCCACTTGTCGGGGCGGGGGGTGCGGTGATATTCCGGACGAAGGACGCGTCCTTGTATTTTCACTTGTTGTTTTTCACCTGATTTGCATTTTGACTTTATCGGGGAGGTGTCGGTGCATTTTTTCACAAAAGGAGACCAAAGTGTATTTTCAGTATTTCCGGGGCCCGTTGTGTAATTTCACTTGTCGGGGAGGGGGGGTGCGGGGATATTCCGGAAGAGGGACGCGTCGCTGTATTTTCACGTGAAAATAATTTGAGGACCGTTTTGTATTTTCACTTGGTGAATTATCCATTTATCCAATTATCCATTTATCCATTTATCCATTTTTTGCGCGACGTTCGTCGCGACACCTCGCGAGTAAGGCGGAGCAGCAGTCTTTCGCCCCTTCGTCCGTGCGCTGGTCGCGAAGGACCCCGCATGCCGACCGATACGCGAAGTAACGCACGCCCACCGTCGTCGCGAACGTGACGCACCTCCATCCGTTCACGACGCTTTCGAATTTGAGAGAGCAGCCCGTCGTAGCTCCGCATTTCTCAAAGTGGGCTTCGGCATCGAGCGAGAAAATCGACAAGTTGTCGCCGAACAACTCGGTTATTCGCCGGTGTCGTATTCTCCGACACGCTTGAAGATTCAGAGGTGCGTGTCGCCAGATGCCCCGAGCGTCCATGTAAGCCAGCGCCGTGGCGGTTCCGAATTCGAAGCTGTGGCGATCGACGTCGTCGCAGTTCACCGGCCGGCGATCGTGCATCCGGTATCGGCTCCAAAGCCAATCCATGGCGTCGTCGTTCATCTCGAGGAGACGCGTCAAATTTTTTTGCCGCACCCGGCTTTTGCAGATGCGCCATTCCCAGCATAGACGGGCCATGGCACGAAAGGAGACCCGTCGTCGCGACGGACCACCTTTCGTGCGGGCGAGCTCGAGTATTCTCATCGTCGCCAGCGTCTTCATACGAGCGATGCCTTCTTTTGTCGGTCGGCCAGTCTTCAAGGACCATATGAGATTCGTGTCGACTGCTTCCACGGTGGAGGGCGTGCGCAAATCCAAGAGATCGGTTGTGCGGCGCACCGCTCGTTGATGCGTGATCACGATATCTCCGAATTGTAGGAGCGTTTGGTACACCGAGAGCGCGTAGGCTAGGAGCAGCAAGAGCCATGGGCGATAGGAAGCGCACGTCGCCTGCAACATTTGAAAATCGGACGAATTGAGAATACATATAAATACATCAAAATCTGGCAAACATGGCACGGATTTTTGCAAATCTTCAAAATTTGCGTGAAGATTCGAGCTTCGCAAAACTTGCGTCTCTCTCTCTCTCTCTCTCTATACAAAACTTATTATTCTTACAGACCTGTGTCAATAGCAAAATTATAGCAAAATCGAGTTCTGTGCTGTGAAAAAACGGTCGATTCGGCGCGTCACCTTCGAACTTTTGCGAGACCGCGAGACGGTTTTATACTGATCGCGAAATTGTGAAACGGAAGGATTGGGGCTGTTATTCGACGTGATGGTTGAAGATTCTGTCGAATTAAAGGTGGTGCTGCTGACAAGAGGTGATGTTGGCCCCACGCTGCGCTGGAACGTGGCGATGGGTGCGAAAGTGTTTGAAGACAATGTCGCTTCGGACGTGGGTGGCGCGGAGATGGTGGGGGAGGGTGTCGGAGCGGTGGTGATGGGCGCGGAGGGTGTCGGGGAGGGGGTCGGGGAGGGGGTCGG
>LGRX02004292.1:64179-88595 GCA_001247695.2 Cymbomonas tetramitiformis
GGCGACGAGGTGATGGGCGCGGAGGTGGTCGGGGAGACCGTCGGAGCGGAGGTGAGCGGCGACGAGGTGATGGGCGCGGAGGTGGTCGGGGAGAACGTCGGAGAGGGGCTTTGTGAAACCACGCCGTAACTCTCACATTCCGACGCAACCCAAGTGTACACGGGACTTTTGTACACGATTCCGTTCAGATTGCACTCGTGAGGGGAAAAAAGATTGTCGGACGGAGCGTACAATGCTCGATCTCCCGAATCACAATTTATGCTTACACCGAAATTATACCAGGACTCTTGTGTGTGCGAGTGACAAGTTCCACGGCACATCAGATCGTCGCCGAGTGCTGAAACGTATGCAAGCTCTACAGGAGTACCGGAGTGATATGATGTTTCCGAATGGTCGGTATCGATACGCATTTCGCACGCGGTCCCGGACATCGAGGAGCAGCCACTTCCGGAAGAGTCTTTGTAACCGCTATCGTGCCATGTTCGGATGTAAATGCCGACGTAAGAACCGTTCGCGTGCCATATCCAGCACACGTCCGTGGTGTGCGATATAACGTTTCTTATTCGGGAAATCACGACAGCTACCATACACAGGAGGTACCACAGGCGTTGATATGAACTAAATGGATTCATTCGTTGATAGCGACACAATTATACGCCGAGGGAGGACACGGAGGCTGCTTTTTTCACACGCAATGCGAACTTTGGTGGTGCCTTTCGAGATTACATGCACACGATCGTTATTTTTGTCGCGTCACGTACAACCGCCACCTTGCATGAGTGTGTCGCGATGTGCATTGGGATATGTCTTCGTCGTATTCAACATGCATTAGCAGGTCAAGACGATATTTGCAACGCACGTTTCATCTACAAATCAAACTTGGAGCAATTCGATCTCGCACGAAATCTGGGTGGCTGACGCACCACACACAACCTTTTACACATTTGGAATGTTGCGTGCTCATGCCCGTGGTGACGACGGCGTCAACGCGGTATGGGCGAGCTGTAATAGAGTAGTATTTATATAGAACGTTTTGGTGGACGAAGGACCACGGATACGACACAATCAAATTAGAAAAGGCATGATCGAAAAGAAAAACGAAAAAATCATTCCCGTCGGGCGTATGAGTAGATTCAATTTCCCGGCCCTACTCTGGGCCGGAAAGGCGTAATCGAAGCTTATGCATTCCCGGTCGCATCTCTTCGGTATGTCTACACGTTTCTCGTATTTTTTCCGTGATCGTTTCAAGCTCGATTATAGCCGTACCATCGACGAACTCCTGATGCAATCTGCATGGACACCTTTCATTCGTTTCCCTTTTCTTCCAAGAAAGCTTGAATCGTTCCCCCACGCATATCCTTTACCAGATTCTTGTTTTCTAACAGTTTATACATGGTGTTGAACATCATGTAAGGATCATCACGCGTTCCATGAGGTGCGCTTGCATTGTGTACCCCGTTTCCCATATTTGCCGATGACCAATAGTAATCTAAGTAGTGTTGAAACTCGTCTTGCCATTCATCATGTTCTTTCAATATCTTTTTAAATCCGATCTTAGCCGCCGGAAGCGGACGCGGCATGGACATAGGACCGAGATTTGCTTCTTCAAACTCTTTCTTAAAAAGCGGTGGCAGGTTAGTGCACAGAAACGAATTACTCTCACATCTAAAGTGCTTATTGAACACAGTCCAATTCTTCAGCGTACCGTCCGGATTGTAATTTTTATCATTTAAAAAAGGGACTATGAAGTACTCGAAAATACTCTTAAGGAGACTCTCACATTTCATTTTCTTAGTCTTAAACGCACAGATCGTATTTGAGTAGGCTTCACATAATTGTTTGAACAGCACGGAAGCCTCGATATACTTTCCTTGATACTCCAACATCTCAGGCGGATCGTCTTCTAACCACCTTCTAAACCCACCATTGTCAGCATGCTTGTTCACGTTGAGAAGCGCATCTTTAATATTGAGCGTGTTTGTATTTTTTCGAGCTTTTTGTTTTAAACTACTAACAGGTGCCATGTGCATGGTTGCGTTCTCGTTGATCTGGGCGAACGACATCTTGCCGGTCTCGTCGAGAGGTGTCTCTCAGACCCACGGCAAACGATTGTCCTAAACGCGCGGGTATTTATAAGCGGTCGTCTCCTGATGCGATCTACACATCGTGCACCGGAAGAGACATTCGAGCGGCGGAGCAGTGTTTCGGTCGAAGGACGTTTCGCGATGAGTTGATCGCGCAGTGCGCCGGTATCGACCGAACCGCGGATGCCGGAGAGCGTAGGGCCCACCCCGCTCGTACAAAGATCCCGCGGTCCGAAGGAGCTCTCTCGGGGGGCGTCTTATCGTGGGACGATACCGTCGGGGAGCGAATGAACGATGAAGCCGTGTATATATAACCACGAAACCCTTCGAGTATCCGGTCGTTGCCGGCGTCATGCGTTCCCCTCCCGCGAAGCGGTCGCTCAAACAGCAATCCCAGGTGGTTTCGACGATATGTGTGATCGTGACCGCGTGCATATTAGACGCATCCATCATCCTGCTGCTCATGCGTGCCGATAGCAGCGACGTCGATTACGACCAAAGCTTCATCACCGTGCGTCGCGCGTCCACGGAGTCGCCGACGGCTTCGCCGACGGCTTCACCGACCGTGGACGCCTGCAACGCTCGGTTGACCGAGTGCATGGAGCAGTGCGAATCGGATTATTCGCTCGGCGGAGACGCCGAAAGGCCCTGCAGCATCGGCTGGTCGTCGTTCGACAACATGGGGGAGGAGAACGCGACCGAGTGCGAGAGCTTGCGTGACGAAGTGATCTTGGCGTGCAACGACTGCTCCACGCTGCAGTCGGATTGTTCGCACAATTGTTACAGAACGGAAACCGCTTGTTATCCGCCTTACGACACCGAATCGGTCAGCGAGGATTGCAAGCGGTACTCGAGCTACGCGAAGACCGCGTGCGGCGAGAATTGGACCGCATCTCCCACCGCCACGGTGACCGTTCCTCCATCGACCTCCCACCCGACGACTACGCGTACGCCGACCTCCACTCCGACCGTCGAATGCGCCAATTGCATCCGTTCCACGTCCGAGTACAAAGCGTGCCGGAACGACACGGACGCGTGCGTGGAGCTAATCCTCAACCACCGGGATCTGACCGGGAGCGTTCCGCCGGAGCTGGGAGAGCTGCACAATCTGAGGCGCTTCGACGTGTTCGACAACGACTTGACGGGCACGCTTCCGACCGAGATGGGGACGCTGGTCTCCCTCACCGACATCAACGCGGGACACAACTCCCTCACGGGAACGCTTCCGTCGGAGCTGGCGGCGATGACCGATTTGGTGCATCTGCAGGTTGATATGAACGGCATTACGGGCGCGATCCCCGGCGACATTTTGCGTCGACTCACGTCGTTGAAAACTTTTCGCGTCTCTTACAACGAGCTTCGCGGATCTTTGCCGAGCGACTTGACGGAGGACGCCCTCTACAACCTGACGGCGCTTTTCGCGGACAACAACAACTTCACCGGAACGATACCGACGGAGCTGACGCGACTGTCTCAGATCGAGGAGATCCTTCTTAGCGACAATCACCTACGAGGCTCGCTCCCGACGGAGCTCGGACGGACGACGTCCTTGAAACACCTGAGCGCGATGCGCAACTCGTTCACGGGCACGCTTCCGGAGGAGTACGCCGATCTCGTCGAGCTTCTGCGCGTGCAGCTGGACTCGAACAGCCTCGACGGCACGCTTCCGGAAGCCTACCATCGTCTGGCACGTCTGACGAGGCTGTCCCTCGGACAGAACCGCCTCGCCGGAACCATTCCACAAACCTACGGCCAGCTGCCGAGCATCACGCACTTCGACATCGCCGACAACAACGTCTCCGGCGACGTGGAATTTATTTTAAACTGCTCGGAGCTGGTGGAGCTGACCCTCGAAAACAACGTCGCGCTGTGCGGCAACCTGAGCGCGAAATCGGATGAGCTCGTGGTGTACGCGGACAACACGGGGATCGGCGAGGATTGTTGACGCTCGACATCAATCGAACAATAAACCAACAGGCCAGAGAGAGAGAGAGAGAGAGAGAACATTAAATATCAAAAGTTGACGCATTCGACTTATACCTGCGTATTACGTGAACCCTGTGTCACTCGGCACAGGAAGCCAACGTCAATTCGGCTTCAAGGCGTGTATGCGTAAGAAACCGTTGGCTTCATGGTCAACCTTTATTTTGCACAGTAGATGACGAGAAAACGCCGATCAGACCCATCGTCGCAACAAAAAACGGGCGATTTCACGTCGAATTCGATACTCGAAATTTCGCACGCACGCGCCTCTCTCTCTCTCTGGTCTCGTGCGGATCAGTCTCCCCGTGTGAAATTTTTCGGGTAAAAGTCCGACACCTCGATCGGCGTCGCGCTGAAATTCGTCGGATGGACCCACTCGAAGGTGCCGAAATACGGTCGGTCGCCCACCCTTTCGGAGGTTGCCCTCGGGACTTCCGTCATCGGACCTACCGAATGCAAACTTAAAAAAGCATCGGTCGAATCGGTATTCCGGGCCCAAAATATCCGATCGGACCCATCGTCACAACAAAAAACGGGTGATTTTGCATCAAACCAGATACTCCAAATTTCGAACGCACGCGCCTCTCTCTCTCTCTGGTCTCGTGCGGATCAGTCTCCCTGTGTGAAACTTTTCGGGTAAAAGTCCAACGTTTACCTCGGTGTCGCGCAATAGGCTTGGTGGAGCGGACCCTCGAAAACAATGTCGCGTTGTGCGATAACCTGAGGTCAAACTCGGATGAGCTCGTGGTGTACGCGGACAACACGGGCGTCGGCGAGGGTTGTTAAAGCTCGACATCAGTAAAACAATAAGCCAAAGATAGAGAGTCAGTGAAATATTCGTATCAAAAGTCTACATATGTACATACGTATCACATAAATTATGAACTCGCAAGTGCTGACTCGAGCGTGTTCATGATATCAGGTTCATTCTCCTTTTCATATAATTTTATAAGGCTCGACATTAGGTCGTGTTCTTTTCTTAAATTATTTTGATGAGAGCTCCAAAAAGTTTGAAAATCGTCGGGTAATAGTCCGGAGTCAATGAGTTTTTTGTACCACAAAACCTTGTGGCGGTCGTCTTTGATGAAAGGAATTATAGCATCTGTTATCGCGTAGGTAATTTTATTCGATTCGAGTAGTTCGCGTATAGTCAGCAAACGAATATCCGGGTCACCTAAATGTGCACGATTGCGTTTCAGATATGCGATTAATTCTCCTTCTCTACTCGACTTTAATTCCAGTTGCAATTTTTTATAAAATTGTTGCGCTTCAGAAGGGATTTCAACAGAGATTGACATTCCAACTATATCAAATGGCGGATTTGCGTAAATGTTGTCGATCGAACTAGACGCGCAGACGTACGCACATGCACATATGTATATATACGTCGCCCGTGTTATAATAAGTTTTTGCACCTTCGACAACCGATCGTGTACCGATAAGATATCGTCGGGCCTCGGCGAATAGTCCTCGGAAGTGATACGGAAAACGTTAGCGAGGCACGCGGAAATCGGCGTCCGGTATCGGACCGTTTGTTGTAACAATCTTTCGGGCGCGAGCGAGGTTTGGAGAGAGAGAGAGAGATAGGTGGATTCGATGACGTCGAGCCCGTCGTCTCGCGGAGCGGTCACGCAGATGGCCGAGGGCATCGCGAGGGACACGCTGGAGCGGTTGTGCGTCTGCCCCATCACGATGCGCCGCATGCGGGATCCGGTCGTGGACCCTATGGGCTTCACTTACGAGCGCGCCGCATTCAACGAGGCCCTCGCCCGGCGTCCAGGGGTCTGCCCGCTGACCAACGAGCCGTACGCGCCGCTCGCTCGCGAGGAGGACGACCTCTTTCGCGCGCTCTCCGCCGTCAAGCTCGCCGTGCCCAACCGTCTGGTGCGAGATTTCATACAGGAGCTCGGGGATACGGGGACGATCGACCTCGCGCGACGGGAGGAGCGACTCGTGCCGGTCGCGGAGACGTCGAGGCTCCCGCTCGATCCCACGTGGAGCACGGCTTGGCACGACTGGCTTCCTCTGCGGGAGGCTTCCGCCGTTCAGGGGCGAGATCGCGAGACGCTCGACGCCTCCGAAACGACCTGCGACAGCCCTCGTGATGGGTGCATCCGGTTCCTCGCGGTGGTTGGGTGCATGTCACCGTTTATGATTCTCACAATCGTCGTCTGTTTCATCTTGTCGTGAGTGAGAGAGAGAGAGAGAGAGAGAGTCCCGGCAACCATATTCGTGCGTCGAGCATTACCCGCGCAGCTGTATAAATATGCGCGAAGGCGCGCTCTCATTTCCGGGGCGGTCTCGACGGGATCACCGCTCGCGACACGATCCGAACGATGGGAGCGGCGGAGGCGAAGAGGCGCATGAAGTGCGGACAGGTGTCTCGGTCGTATCTCAAAGGGAAGAAGGTGATGCAGAAGGTGTGCAAGAACGGCTCCGCCCGGATCGTGCACGCGGGCGACACGAAGTACCGCCACAATTACAGCGACTCCGCTCGCAAAAACTTCCGCGCGCGGCACAACTGCAAGAACGCCAAAGCGGGCACCGCCAAAGCGCTGGCCTGCTCGTGTTTGTGGAAGAAGAAGGCGAAATGAAGCGCTCGACAGGTGTTCGGGTAGCTAATATATCAAGGTAAGGTTTACGCGGAGTCCACAAAAAATGTAAAACTTTTTCAAAAATCTTTTATTTGATAAATAGGTTGCCCATAGCGCCCTGTACATGTTGCGCACTTCAGGTACCAAATTGACCACGTAAATGAAAAGTTATGGTCGATACCGCTCGGTCACCCCCCATGCTTAAGGCGTGAGCATTGGTTAGGAAAATGCTATCTCGCGACTTTCCAAAACGACGAGCGAGATATTTCGACGTCGTCGACTTCAACCTCATCGGAATGGTGTCTGCTCGAAGATTTCATTTCCACGACAGCCGACATTTTCCGATCGGCGGCGTCGCGTATCTATAGCTTAAAATAGTGATCGCGCGCGCCGTTTTTCGGCGAGGCGAAGTCTGCACGAATTCGTCTAATCAATATAAATACAAAAGTAATCTACATCTTCGACTGAGTCTGTAAACATGTCCATAACATTGAGTATGCCTGGTGTTGTTAAGTATAAGGATTATCCGAAAGAGTCGTCGGGTGGTGATTCGTGCGATATATGCGTTATCTGTCATGATTGCCTTTATGATCCGATCGTAGATGGGAATATGACAGACGCATTTAAACTACGGTGTTCACATACAATTCATTTACATTGTCTCAAGAGTTTTGTCGACTACAACTATCGACAAACAAGCTGTGTATGTCCCGTATGTCGAGCGCCAATTCCTCGAGAGCAACAAGAAAACATCGCCAAAATCGTGCTTACCCTGGACTGGAAGGTCGTCAAGAATCTTTGCGAAGTATTCGGAGTTGATGATGCACGATGCAAGAAATCTCTAGATGGATATTTGAAAAACAAAATCCCAAACTTGTTCGCCGTCAAGAATCTTTGCGAAGTATTCGGAGTTGATGATGCACGATGCAAGAAATCTCTAGATGGATATTTGAAAAACAAAATCCCAAACTTTTTCGCCGTCAAGAATCTTTGCGAAGTATTCGGAGTTGATAATCCGAAATGTCACACAGTGTTCGAAGAACATTTGAATCGACAAATCCCAAGCTTATTTGGGGTCGAACTGCTACGCAAATATTTCGGAGATCAAGATCAGCGATCAGGCAGATTGCTCGCCAAATATTTGCGTAGTCTCGAGTAAGGAGGGCGGTGAACAATCAACACACATATAGTTACGCTTGTTCTTCACGATTTCAAACATGGTCCTCGGTCGCTGTGCCTTATATTCATCGTTCATACATGTGGTAAACTTGTGCGTACTCTCCACCTTGACAATTGTAACAAGCGCACCATCCAAACCTAAAGTTAGCCTGCAATATTACGATGAACTTTGGGATCAAGCTGGGTAGGCCTTAAACACTGATCTCCATCGCATTAGATTGCGGGTTTGGTGCTACGCGGTAGCATGCTGCAGGGGGAAATCACAAGCCACCCGGTTCAAGGACTATACGTTCTGCGGAACCTTCTTGCTCCTTGCCCCAGGCCAGGCACACTCATCAAAGGGCCAGGCCCGGTCAAACCAGAATATAAAGTTGATCTCTTTGCACATACGATGTTGAACTCCGTACCGCTCCAAGTGAAGGAAAGACAAGCAGTCCCAATTTACACGCTGCCCCTTGACATCAGGCTTGCACTTCACGCCGCTGAAGTTCAGCCGCGATTCGCAGTCTAAAAAAGTTCGATACAGAGTGAAGTAGATGTCCCCGAAGTGCCGAGGCAGCATTGCTTGGCCATCACCGAATGCGCAAACATAGTTACTTGGTAAGCTTCCATGGAAATTGATCTTGTAGATGGGTCCCGCATCCGAACGTACTTTGATAATGTATTCAAATTTCCCGTGCAAAAATTCGTGTTTGAGTAGCATCTCATACGCTTGTTTGAGTGGGTAAAACTGCGAAACATGCGATTCACCTAACTCATCTAACCGGTCATAGCACTCGAGATTCTGCACCATTGCCGCGCAACATGATAAGGGCACAAGTTCCAAATATACTTTTTCCGTCACGTTTTGGAGAGCGGCAAGGATCTCATCCACGGACAGAGTTGTCCCGTCCTCGAAGCAGGGCCACTTAGACGCCTTGCACTCCGCAACCGTGAAGTTACGTCGCTTTAATACTTTTCTGCCGTATGTGGAGGCACACGTGATGGAAGCCCTCGGTTTAAGGGCTGCAAAGAGAGTGCCTTGGAACTCTGCCTCCAACATGGGCTGGAACATATTTTCGCGCAATCTGGTTTGCGTAAGTTGGTTTTGAATTGTGCGACACTCCCCAACCATTACGACGGCGATTTCCCGACTTACCTCGCGCCTTGCGAGCGCCTCATGCACCACCGGGTGCCATGCCTCCTGCCAGTCTCTCTCGATAGACGGATCTTTCACGTTTTCTCCACCTTCCGCGATGCCCACCACGATCGCGTTAAACGGCAACGGACTCTGCACAAGGGAGGTGTACTCCGCTGGAAGGAACAGCTGCATCGCCTTGCGCGATCTCTTCTTCTCCTCACCAAGGACGAGGCGATGGGACGAGATGGGTGTTGGACCAACGCCACGTTGATCGTGGTCCGTGGTTGCGTCGTTGAGCGAGTGCGCAATGAAATTCACGGGTGAAGAGATGGTGAGGACGAGGAGGAGAAAGAGCACAGTTATCAAACCTGATTGACGACACATATTGAACTGTTGGGTGCTGCTCGGTGCTGTTCGTGTCGTATTAATCCGGCTGAGAACTGGGTCAAAAAGTTATACTTACTTCAGCGCAAACTTAAATCGCTCGCATCTCAAAATCTAGAGTTTGGAAAGTTTTTGCATTTTTGGACTTCGCGCAAATCTTACCTTGATATGTTGCAACGATGGACGATGTTGGTTCGATCGTCGCTCGGTGTTCCGGACGGCGGATCCCTTCGCGGATCGGAATTATCGATTGCACAGACCTTCGCGTATGACAACGAAGGTGGACGCGGTGCGGTGTTTCGTTCGATCATGGCCGACTTCATCGACTTCGCGCCGAGGCTCCTTATCGCGCTCGTCGCACAAGCTTTTCAGATTGTCAAAGTAGTTATTGGTGGCATCGGCGTTCAAGTAATTGTAATGATTGCTCCTCAGACGGATCACGCCTCTATACAGGTTCGCTAGTTCATCCGCATTCTCATCAAAAAAATAATATGTCACTATTTCATCATCTCTTTCTTCGAGAAGTATAATTTTGAATCTAAACACCTTCAAAAAAATAGTGATTACACGATAATCACCTTGCGTACCCGGTTTTCGCATAGATTCGTTCCACTTTTCGGCCTCCCCTTTTTCGCTAGCTGGTCCAAACAATTCGGTTATATATTTATCACTCGTCGCGAGATCCACCAAAAATACACGAAACGACGTCACCTCATCGGCATGCGTTAGGTCCTTCAAGCTTTTATTTTCTCCTTTCGAATCTTCGCACGTCTCGTCTAACCGGGTAGGATTATCAGCTAATAAATGCTGTAAGCAATAGAAAAGACAATTCATGCCTTTGACGGATACGTTTTTGAACGGTAGTTTCGCATACACTTCTTTAACTTTTTTCTTCCAGCCTTCGGGAGCCGGCATGTTTAATTGGATCGACATCTTTCGATGTCGCTCTTTTTGTTTCTGAAGGAACGACCGTAACGGTTCGTAACGGTTCGTAACGGTTCGTAACGGTTCGTTCGTGCGACAGAGTGTGCAACTATGTGTACAGAAAAAGAAAAAGAGAAAATCACGCCCGTCGGGCGTGTGGGTAAATTAATTTCCCCGGCACTACTCCGGGCCGGTTTACGTGTAGATGCATATATATATATACACACATACATATGTATGCATGTACATACACACACGCACGTCTGCCGAAACGTTAGTCAAGTTCGCCCACTTCATGATCACAGTCGCCTCTCTCGCGAGCGATGAGCGCGGTCGATGTGACGCGCCTTTGCCGGACTCGGACACGATTTTGACATTCGAAGATCTCCTGAATCGGTTACTACCGAAGGTTTCCATATACGATTATCTCACCGATTTCACCCCTGTAGCAAACATCAAACTTAAGCAAGATCTTCCCGGAATGACGAACGGTATAATCAAAGCCCTCAAAAAAAAAGACAGTATACGATTCGACTTTGTACGTACATATGTTTCGCATTGCGAGATAGCGCCGATGGTGGATGACGATCCGTCGTTTATCAAGAATTACAAAGATATTAAAGATACTTGTCACGATACCGTCTACTTGGAAAGCGAGATAGTTGACGGCGACGGACTCGCTCCGTATCTGCACAACCTGATCAAGTTTTACCTAGTCTGCATATTCCACAGATTGCGAGTAAACAGATACTACACGCGTGAAGTACTGAAAGAACTTCAGATCGCCGAACGATATACATTTTACGGATCGGAATCCTTAATGAATTTCATACTTTGTTGGTCCGAAGGTGACAACTTTATAAATTTGGTACTTTGCGAATATTGTGCGTGTTTTGATCAGCTGAGAAGCCTCAAGCTGAAGAAGAAGATAGAGAAAAAACTCAGAAATTGCGAATTACATCATAACCTAATCATCATAAATATCATAGCCCTTTTAAATTGCGAAAAGCGTTGGTACAAAGAAACCGACGGGATCGCTCTTCCGTTTCGAGCAAGATCCGCTACGGTACGGGAACAAGACCCGACAACTCTTCTTTCGAACTACACAATGTCCCTTCCAGCGCGTCTAGAGTCTACGGCTTAATGAGGACTGGCGCATTTGAAGTGTGGTAGTTTTGGAAGCTCGGACGCGAGTTACGCCCTCGACGAACCCTTCAAGGGGCGCTTAACGTGATGGCCGTCGATTTGGCATCTCGAATATGAGCCGATGGGTACAAGGTCTGGCGTATCGTTTTTACGGATGCGGTGTTGTAGA
Source organism: Cymbomonas tetramitiformis (assembly GCA_001247695.2). Taxonomy (NCBI): domain Eukaryota; kingdom Viridiplantae; phylum Chlorophyta; class Pyramimonadophyceae; order Pyramimonadales; family Pyramimonadaceae; genus Cymbomonas; species Cymbomonas tetramitiformis. The sequence goes on from LGRX02004292.1 coordinate 75,763, forward strand.
TTTCCCGATAGAATTGTTGTGGGAACTGTATTCACCGACGTGAAGCAACGTGTCAGTATTTCGTTACGCTTTTCAAAAGGGTTGTATATTCAGGTCGTCCCGAGTCGAGAAAAAAAACTATCGCTTGCGACAAAACACCGGTCTGATTTTTTGTCGGTGGTCGGCCAAATTAAGATATGCCTTAGCGATAAAAAGGGTTGAGGATGTACACGCCGATATAAATTGTTTGTTTTCATCGACGATTTCGATTACACGGCTGACGTGTTTATGTTACTCGCGTTGTAAAAACGAGTCTGGTGCTTACGGCTCGCTCATATTTAATGCATCAGAATTGTCGATCTCTTCGTCTAATTGATCTACGAGCTTTAACAACGATTCCAAGGCAGACGTGTTACTTCCTACCTGCTCCTTTATAGTCGTCAACGCTAGATTAAGATCGCCGATATCAACATGCGTAATAATTTCTCTTTGTAGTATTGCGTTAAGAGTAGAATCCAAGCGTTTGTGTTTTTCTTCGTGATCAACTTGACCGGTTTCGTACTGATTCATTTTCTCAGAGATCCCATTTAAGATTTCACTGTGGCTTTGAAGAGATGAATCCAAGCGTTTGTGTTTTTCTTCGTGATCAACTTGACCGGTTTCGTACTGATTCATTTTCTAAGAGATCCCATTTAAGATTTCAAGTGGCTTTGAAGAGATGAATCAAGCGTTTGTGTTTTTCTTCGTGATCAACTTGACCGGTTTCGTACTGATTCATTTTCTCAGAGATCCCATTTAAGATTTTACCGTGGCTTTGAAGAGATGAATCCAAGCGTTTGTGGTTTTCTTCGTGATCAACTTGACCGGTTTCGTACTGAATCATTTTCTTAGAGATCTCATGTAAGGTTTCATCGTGGCTTCGAAGAGATGAAGCATTATTGTTGCAAATCTCATTAATGCAGTCGAATTATTCTTAAGGTCGTCGATTTGAATGCTGATATCACCATGCGCGGACTTGATTTCTTGTACCTTGAGTGCCAGTTGTGCTTGCATCTGCTCAATATGGTGTGCTAATGTATCTTGAAGGCGTTGTAATTTAGCCGTGTTCTCCAAAACTCGCCTACCTACTTTGAGGCCTTCGTCTGCTTTTACTCTCAACAATTTCGCGTTATTGACAGAACGACTTTTATCATCCTCTTCGATGATCCGCTCGCCACCTTCGGCCATTCGTAAGGTAGTCGTCTCGGTATAGCAGAACGACATCTCTGTTGTCGGTTACGCGGGATGAATGTAAAGCTTGTTCCGTGTGTATTTATACATGATGAACGTCTAAAGGCACTTTCCGAGAAGAGTTGAATGTAACGAAACTGTTGCGCGACTAAGATTGTAATCATCAGATTTTTCTTTCAAGTGAATATTATTTCGTTCTCTCATCATATCTTCGTCAAAGAAAAAACGCACCGACAAAATAGTGTTTGTGTCCGTTCCTCGCATAATAGCTTTCCTAAGTGTGTTTCGAAGAGAGAGAGAGAGAGACCTTCTCGACGGTGCGGTGTCGCGCGTGCAGAATGCGACATCAATCTCGGTCATGACCACAATAAACGACACTCGCAACGGTCAATTCGTACTCGGGCATGCTTCGACTTACTCATCGAGCGGGGCGACCGTCGCGTCGGAAAAAGCGTCGAACATCTGGAACGTAATCTTCAAGATTTGGCAACAGGGAACGAGAGGCACGCCGGAAGACGATATTTTTACAAAAGCTACGCGTTATTCGCCGTTCGGCTGACTCGTATTCGGGAATTTTCATACATCGTAGAATGATAGGGATCGTGAGATCAATTTCCGGATGCGATCGAACGAAGCTTGGCGAGAGTGCAATGCGATAGCGTCGTGCAAACAGCACCCAAGCTAGATTAACTGTTAAGTTGTGGAATATGTTTATTCGAGAACCGCACGCATATCTACGGTAGACCTCGAACGCATCCACGCTTCGAGATGAAAAGGTTGCTCGACGCGATACACGAGACTCTACATCGACGAGGCGTATTCAGCGTGTGAAGCGCTCGTGCTTTATGTATTCTCGAAGCAACCTTGATTTTCATAAATCGAGAGATCGCACACGTTATGTTATCGTCACACGGGGTTTTAACACGAGCATGTCGGTTGGTAGCGCTCGACCGTATCATGCGCGGGAATGTCCTTCTTATTTAACACCAGAGGATACAGGTCTCCTTGCATCAGATAAGCGCATCCAATCTGTCGGTTCTACGTCGCGAGTGCTATTTTCCCTCTTCCTATCTGATCGAAATCGGTGTCGACCGTGCCACGATCTCGGATCTATTTTGGCGAGAACAAACCAGATAAACCGATGACGACGCGAGCAGGGGTTTGCGAGTCGACAGCTTCGCGCTCCCACCGTGATATATACGCACGGTTCGCTTTTTTTGTCTTCATCGAAAGATGCACGGCGCGCGCGTTCCCTTAATTTGAGGCGTCGCATGCGCGCAATATCTTCCCTCGATACGACTAAGCGGGACGATCTACATCATTTGTTATAACAAACAAAAGGGCTTTTGTCTATTTTAAGCGGGCAGGCGTAATGCGCCACATTGTCGCACGCTCTTGATGAGCGTTTCTTGTTTTTCCACTCGTGTTAATTATTGCGTTTGTCTTCAGGTGCTTTAATGACGAAAAAATAGAACATTACGCAAATGTGGATTAGTATGATCAACAAAACCAATCCCTCCGACTCACCTCCAGGCATACGTACGAATATAGCTGATTGTAAAGGCGGTAAAGTGCTTTGGTTTCCGGAATTACCGGCAAACGTAACCGAGAAAAGGTTCTCCGGAACTTGAAATCCGAGCGAATGTTTTGTCGCGTAAGCATTAAACTCCGCTATATCAACGCTCTGAAGTGCTTTTAGTGTTTTAATTATGTTGGTCTTTGCTTTATAAAACCCCGAAAAATCGTGAGACTCTAAAGCTTGCTTAATGGCGATTGCAATCTCATCGTCTTCTGTCGACGCGAACGGTTGTGCGACGAGCATCTCCAACAACGTTTTGCTCAATGTCGATGTAAAGTTGTCTAGATTGCCGTAGTTATTGTTGGTCGTATCGATTTTGAAAAGGTCAGTAATCTCAGTTTCACTGAGACTGAAAAGTCGAGTAAGCGCATTTGCACTGTTATCGAAAAAATCAAGGATAGCCTTTTTGGTGAAACCTGTTTGAATTAGACGAATGGGCATGGTTGAAGATTTCGATGGCTCGTATTCACGACCAATTCGCGAATATTTATACTGTCGTAGCTTCTGTTTGAGGAAACAGTACCATGACATGCGCGTGCGCTTTATATACATGGACTTAAACATGCCAATTCGAAGCGACGAGAACAACTGGAACGAAACGAAAATGGGCGTCTCGGTACGACGTGCGCGTTCGTTTGGGCGCTGTGCAGCACTTCGTTCAAACATCGATCGATACTTTTTCGCAATCCGTTCAGGCGCACGATCGATAACGTTGCGAGAAATACGTCGTTGCTCCAGGAGTCGCTTCGAGAATCTTCCCTCGCCGCTTTTCGTTCCGATCAATCGTCGACGACTCCGTGGCACGAACGTTCACTTTAAATTTTTAATACCTTGGTCCGGCCCGGAGTAGGGCTAGGGAAATAAATTTACCCATACGCCCGACAGGCGTGGTTTTTCCTTTTCTTTATACCTTGGTGATGCGCATTTTCAATCGTCAGACTTTTCTTTCAAGTGAAGATCTTTTTACTTCCAACGGCTCCATATTCAAAAAAATCACGCAACGCGTTCCGAAGTTGATGTAATTTGTTATCATCTTTTCGCGCGATCGCCACCAATCCAAAGACGTTAACGTGCTCGTTCAGTTTACCGGTGTCTGCTTTTCGTATTAAAGTACCGTCCGCGTCGTGTTGAATTTGTTTGTTCACTATCTCCGGTCCCGCGTGGTAACGAAATGTATTCTGTATCTCGTTCATGTGGTAAGTGTGGGCGCCAGCCTTATGCTTGATCAAACCAGCGTCATCAAGTTTCACGACAGCCCATTCTTTTTCATCGACAGCGTAATCGAGATAACTCTGCAGCTCGATCATATCGGTGTTGACGCCGTCGGTGTAATCTTTTTTGTACTTGTAAGATATTACTTCACCCGCGTCGTCGACGAATTGGTAAAACTTGAAGAGATCGCCCCCGTTCGCCTTCAGAATGGCCTCCGCAGCGCAAGTATCCCATCGCTGCAAGTTTCTCATCTGCACGTATCCCCAAAAGTTCTGGTCGCGCGCCTGTGTTGCGGGTAGGTCCATGACCATGTGTAATATTTTATTACCGCAACCTCCCATTTGGATATCGGTCGGTTGGTTATCAGACAAAGTTTCCATATGCACGAAACCGTGGTCGAACATGTGCTTGATGAACGGTACTCGGGCAGCTCGTAGGGTAGCCTTTGGTAATTCGTTAATGGAATCAGGCGAAAGCACGGACACTGCACTTAAATTTGTCTCGACGATCGTCTTGTTTTCGAATCCGTCGAGATTTCCGATCCACGCGACGTTCTGCGCTGCGAGATCTAGGGTTCTTGGCTTGTGCGACAAACCGATAGACTTATAGGTATCACCAAGATATACTCCCCAAGCGTAAATCGGAGTACAGTCACGGTCTGTGCTCGGTATCGGTTTGTATATCAGACCCGCGATGGAGGTACCACTCGAATCGGCGAAACCGACACAAATCGTGCTTCCGTCTTGAGCTTTACTGGCTTTGTATTCGGCCGTTCCATCTATAGGATCGACAAAGCACGACGCGTCTCTCAAAACCGTTGTATGCTGCCCTATCAATCTTTTGAACTGATTTATATTCTTTCTATACAGTAGTCTCTCGGATATAAGAATGTCGGAGAATCAGGTGTGGGGTGAGTATTCTAAAGATTTTGAGAATTTCGCCAATTTAATTCTGAACACGTAGGTCGTGATAAGAATCCATATTGGGCTAATCTGCCCCATATATTCTTAAACATGGAAAAGGGCATAAATATTCCTAAAATTCGACCAAATATCGATCGCCCCATTTATTCTTAATTTCGCGATTCGAAATTTGCGGCGGCTGCCTCAAGCTGAATCGACAAAATAAAGCGTGTCTTACTTGTAAACATTCACTATGAAACGAGTATGGACGACCAGACACGGAAGAGGCTTCGGCTTCTGAAAGAGGATTTCTCTGATGGATTAATTAGCCAGTCTCAATTTGAAGAGTTGCGCAGCTCGGTGATCAAGTCCGTGTTACATACCCCAACACCGGCAGAGCCCCCTTCACAACAGGTCCCTATGAACACATAATATCTAGCGCGGCACTCTTTGCTTGGCTTATATACTGTATCATTTTGCCAGATTAAATGTAGTAATGTATTACATTGCGAGCATTATTGGTTGCACCCTTTAGCATGTTAGGAATAAAGGTGCAATGTACAGTACTCCTCCATTTCCTGGAGCACTCGAACACAACGTCCCAATCTAGGTTTATTTCCTGCATCACCCAATTCAATCGATATCAATCTATACATCCAACATCAGGGGGTTTATTCTTAAACACGCAAAACCGGTTATGAAAATAAGAATACCCCCCGAGAAGTTTGCTCTATATATTCTTATTTTTTTTTCAGGTCGAAATTTAAGAATATGACCAAAAAGAAAAGTTTGGGGTAAGCATTCTAAGCGATTTTTGAGTTTCTTCCGGGGCGACTTTCTTATAATCGGATATTCTTATATTTGAGAGACTACTGTACGCCACACTGTATGTATTGATTACATCCCGAATGGAGACGTTAGGCTTGCCTTCTTCCCCAACGAAAGCGCGCACGTAGTCCTTGACGATTTCGTGAAGAATTGCTTGTATCGTGAAGTCCCCCACGGTGACCGCGCTTGTGTCGCACTTTATTTCGGACATGGTTTTGTCCATAAGCCAATTATCGTGTATATCTATAAATATAGGCGCTAATACGCGCTCGCACAGTTCCTTAAGAAGCTCCATTATTGATTGCCATGCCGCACTGTCGTTTTCGATTTCGTGGGGTCGCTTTTGACCCATGAAAACGAGCGAAGACGGCGGTGACACCATGAAAGACATTATTGCGTATATGCCTATAAAGAGTTTCGGAGAATGGCGGGAAGAGCGTGGATGTCGCGTTGACATGTGTATATATACTCCTCTCGCATCAGATATGTCCGGAATATCCTGCATCTACCTCGAGGTATTGTAAAAGAAACAAACCGGCCCGGAGTAGGGCCAGGGAAATAAATTTATAACGCGCCGCGGTTACGACCTTACAAACGGTCGACCGCGAGGTGCAAATTGATCTAGCGTCGCCCTCACGTTTGGATGATGCCGAACAGCGATGGTGCATGCTTGAAATCAGGCGATCGTGAACGCGGAACTGGCGTACTTTCTCCTTTGGAGCACACCGGCGTCGCTATTGTTCCCCAGGAAGAGCACGACACCAGAGTCTGTCGGACAACGTTGCAGTCGCCCCACCGCCTGCGTCGTGTGACGCATTCGCACGTACATTCGCATATCCTCGATAATGTGTCGGTGCATGTATCTCTTCTCGTACCCGTACTGCACTGGGCGCCACACTTCGTTCCACGGTCGCGTTATGACCACCAGATCGATACGACCCGGCAGATCTATTCCGGTGCACGGACTGTCGGATCCGTACTGTGCGCGGGCGACGGAAGCCGCACTGCCTCGTTGATTATAGGTCCCGGTTGTTACCCTCCGCAACCGATTTCGACCGATCTCCGACGACGCATCGAAATTCGGTCTGCGTTGCGAAACGAAGAGGGCCACGGACGTCTTTACGATCGATATCGCATCGCCTCGTGCGGTAGTTGGTTGTCGTTTCATTGTTTGCATTCTCCCGCACATCGCGCTTCCTCGATTGTCGTCGATGCGCATCAATCCGTGCCGTACAAGTTTTTCGTGACAACGATGGCGCACTCGTCGAGCCTATCGCTGAGCTGGCACCATTTTTTCGTGCTCCACCGATCCGAACCGCTTGGCGTCGGATACAAACGTATCCCCACACCCTTCACGCCCGGCGGAGGCCATACGTCTGTCTCCGGAATGAGAGGAGCCAAGTACACCTCCGAAAGCGTTTCGTAGAGTTCGTGTGACGCACGCGACGGCGCTATCTCGGCCTCATACTCGCACACCGTTTTTTCGATTTCAACGGTGACCGTTCTACATTCGATGAGGTGTCTCGTGTTGCGCTTTTCCGGAAGGAAGTTTCCTCCGGTCGATACGTACACGCGCACAGGCAACAGCTGATGGCACGTCGAACTTCTCGAATCGTCGCGATCGACGATCATATATTCGTGGTTGTGCGACGCTCTTGGATGAACGGGAGCTCGACCACTCCTCGACGCACAGGCGCTAAACGGCAGAGCCACCCTGAACGTCACATAACCTCTCTCGCTTTTCGAACAGGTGGAGCTGCGGAAGAGTGTGCCATGACCACTCAAACGTTTGCAGCAACACGCGATCGAGAAAAGGTGACGGCAAGGCTGTTTTTAGATCGCGATGATCGAATTTTCCTTATTTGTCTGTCCTCGGTTATTACGACATCCGTTGTTCGATGTGCCGCCGAACGCAAACGATGCGCCTATCACCGGGTCTGTTACAACGCGAGCTCCTCCCTCGAAAAAATTAACGAGATACGGCGATCGATGCTCGATCAGAGCTCACGCCGAAAACATCTGCCGAATCCGACGCGAGAGCGCCGAGAGACTTTGTTTCGATACGGATATCGGGCCTTTACCGCACTCGCTTGTTGGCGACAGATCGGTTGCCTGCTGATATCGCATCGGTACTACCGGAACCCCCTCTCGAATCTTCACGATCAAGCAAATAAGCGAGTCCCGATTGGTAAAAAGAGACATGATCGTAACGCGATATTCAGTTCGTGTGCGCTTATTTATAGGTGAATTTCCCAAAACAACACCCAAAAATTTTGCGGACTTTGGTACGCAAATTTCGGAGAGAGAGAGAGAGAGAGATCACGCGTACCGCGATGAAATATTTTTCTTATGCGAGCTGGTTTATCGTGCAAGTGATTGGTGTTGCCGCTAGCAAGCTCGCAATAATTATGTAGATAAGCGATGCGCGCGAAGCGCACCCCAGGACGTCGGTCGAGTCGAGTGATGGGCGTCCGGTCGAGCACCGACGTCGCGAGCGAGCGAAAAGGAAGTGCGAGCGTACGATTCGGTGTGACAGCGAGCGGTTCGATATCAAGATCCGCGGAGAACGTCGAGCCGTTGCGCATTTGCGATGGCCGCCGATGCCATCGCGATCCGCGAAGACGGATTGGACCTCGCGGAAGGCGGCAGCCGCCAACAGATTCGGCATTCGCGTTGGCCGCCGATGCCATCGCGATCCGCGAAGACGGATTGGACCTCGCGGAAGGTGGCAGCCGCCAACAGATTCGGCATTCGCGTTGGCCGCCGATGCCATCGCGATCCGCGAAGACGGATTGGACCTCGCGGAAGGTGGCAGCCGCCAACAGATTCGGCATTCGCGTTGGCCGCCGATGCCATCGCGATCCGCGAAGACGGATTGGACCTCGCGGAAGGTGGCAGCCGCCAACAGATTCGGCATTCGCGTTGGCCGCCGATGCCATCGCGATCCGCGAAGACGGATTGGACCTCGCGGAAGGTGGCAGCCGCCAACAGATTCGGCATTCGCGTTGGCCGCCGATGCCATCGCGATCCGCGAAGTCGAATTGGACCTCGCGGAAGGCGGCGGCCGCCGATCGATGCCATCGAGAACGACAAGAAATTCTTACAGTTTCTTGTACATAAAAGAGAGTTCGTGGAGCAAAAATTCATTTCTCACCGAATTCCTCTTCTCCGACAACTTCAAAAATTCCGCTCAAGCTCAACTACGCTGGCCCGCCCGCAAGCTCAACTACGCTGGCCCGCCCGCAAGCTCAACTACGCTGGCCCGGCCGCAAGCTCAACTACGCTGGCCCGCCCTCAAGCTCAACTACGCTGGCCCGCCCGACCCTGGGCTCAACTACGCTGGGTTCGCCCGCAAGCTCAACTACGCCGCCCGCCTGACCCCAAGCTCAACTACGCCGCCCGCCCGCAAGCTCAACTACGCTGGCCCGCCCGACCGCAAGCTCAACTACGCTGGCCCGCCCGACCCCAAGCTCAACTACGCTGGCCCGCCCGACCCTGCTCAACTACGCTGGCCCGCCCGACCCCAAGCTCAACTACGCTGGCCCGCCCGCAAGCTCAACTACGCTGGGCCCGCCCGGACCCCAAGCTCAACTACGCTGGCCCGCCCGACCCCAAGCTCAACTACGCTGGCCCGACCCGCAGCTCAACTACGCTTATTCGCCCGACCCTGCTCAACTATTGGCCCGCCTGACCCTAAGCTCAACTACGCTGGCCCGCCCGACCCCAAGCTCAACTACGTTGCCTCGCCCGCAAGCTCAACTACGCTGGGCCCGCCTGACCAAGCTCAACTACGCTAGCCCGCCCGACCCCAAGCTCAACTACGCTGGCCCGCCCGACCCCAAGCTCAACTACGTTGGCCCGACCTGCAGCTCAACTACGCTGGCCCGCCCGACCCCAAGCTCAACTACGCTGGCCTGACCCGTAAGCTCAACTACGCTGGCCCGCCCGACCCTGCTCAACCATGGCCCGCCCGACCCCAAGCTCAACTACGCTGGCCCGCCCGACTTCAAGCTCGAATGCCGAGTTTTATCTCTATTTTTTCTTGTACGAAAGCTGCACGAGAGGCGAGTTTCTCTCTCTTTCTCTCTCTCTCTCTCTCTCTCTCTCTCTCTGTATTTCGCTCGTGTAAAACTTTGTTGTAGGTTCGCGTGATAGAGGCGCCCTTTCGACGAGCGAGTTCGCGATAGCGTCGGGAATTGTCCCAATCTCCCGTACCACAAGTGAGCTTGGCGGCTCGTGGATGGGGAGGATCCTTCGCGAACTCGCGCCTTCAAGAAGTAGACCGGAGGCTCGGAATTCGGTGGACCATCGTCATCCCGGGTGTCAGACTCGGGCTCGCGCCTTCGAATCTGGCTCGGGCAGTGGGGATCGGTTTCGTTCCTTTCCGGTCGAAAGTCGTCGAGGCAATTTAGCCTATCGTAAGAGCGCGACGGTCGGTGTAGAGTTGTGTGTATGCGTGTGTGTTGTTTTGAACGATGCGTCACGAAAACTTCGACCGTTCACTACCGAGGGAGTTCGTCATAGCGTCGGGACTTGTCCCAATCTTTCGTACCACAAGTGAGCCTGGCGGCTCGTGGATGGGAAGGACCCTTTACGAACTCGTGCCACCAAGAAGTAAACCGGAGGTGAAAGGTTCGGTGGACCATCGTTATCCCGGGTGGCAGACTCGGGCTCGCGCCCTCGTAATCTGGCTCGGGCAGTGGGGATCGTCCTATCACGCTCCGCGTCGAAAGTCGGGCACGTGAGGTCGAAGTTGGACAATTCGGGAATGGTTCGTGTAGCCTAGTGGGTGTGGACGATCGTGTGAGGCCGGATGTGCGCGAAGTGGCACTGTCCGCGCGCTGTGCTTCGTGCCCGGATGCGCGCGGCCGGATGTGCCGGGGCGTACTGTTCGAACGCGACCGATCTGAGTTCACGGCGTTCAAGAAATCGTGCGGGGTGTGTGGTAGTGGTCGTTGCAAATCGAGTTTTGCTTTTGAAAATATGAGTGTACTTCAAAGTGTCGCTGAATACGGTTTTCGGGTGGTGGGAGTTATCAAGAAACACTACGATGCCTCAGCCTCAATCTTACTTACACCGACCCGGTCAATTCCAATCTCAACTACACTGGCCCGACCTCAAGCTCAACTACACTGTTTCAGTCGGATTTTATTCCGGCAACCGACTTTCGGTCATAGGTTTGGCGCGAAACTTGTATGAGTGGTAAGTCTCTCTCTCTCTCTCTCTCTCTTGCGCACACTCGAGTTGAGATTTTCTTGGTAAATTTACTATCTGCCCCCAAGCTCAACTATGATGGCCCGCCCTCAAGCTCAACTACGATGGCCCGCCCTCGCTTTCCGCCAACTACGATGGCCCGGCCCTGCTCAACTACGATAGCCCGCCCCAAGCTCAACTACGATGACCCGCTCCCAAGCTCAACTACGATGGCCCGCCCCAAGCTCAACTACGATGGCCCGCCCTCAAGCTCACAACTACGATGGCCCGCCCCCAAGCTCAACTACGATGGCCCGCCCCGCTCAACTACGATGGCCCGGCCTCGCTCAACTACGATGGCCCGCCCCTGCTTCTCAACTACGATGGCCCGCCCCCAAGCTCAACTACGATGGCCCGCCCCCAAGCTCAACTACGATGGCCCGGCCTCAAGCTCAACTACGATGGCCCGCCCCCAAGCTCAACTACGATGGCCCGCCCTCAAGCTCAACTGTCGAGTTTCATCTATATTTCTTATCACGCGAAGATTGTACGAACGGTGGGACTCTCTCTCTCTCTCTCTCTCCGTACTTCGCTCACGTAGAAAGATGGTTGTAGGTTCGCGTGATAGAGGCGCCTTTTCGACGAGCGAGTTCGCGATAGCGTCGGGAATTGTCCCAATCTCCCGTACCACAAGTGGGCTTGGCGGCTCGTGGATGGGGAGGATCCTTCGCGAACTCGCGCCTTCAAGAAGTAGACCGGAGGCTCGGAATTCGGTGGACCATCGTCATCCCGGGTGTCAGACTCGGGCTCGCGCCTTCGAATCTGGCTCGGGCAGTGGGGATCGGTTTCGTTCCTTTCCGGTCGAAAGTCGTCGAGGCAATTTAGCCTATCGTAAGAGCGCGACGGTCGGTGTAGAGTTGTGTGTATGCGCGTGTGTGTTGTTTTGAACGATGCGTCACGAAAACTTCGACCGTTCACTACCGAGGGAGTTCGTCATAGCGTCGGGACTTGTCCCAATCTTTCGTACCACAAGTGAGCCTGGCGGCTCGTGGATGGGAAGGACCCTTTACGAACTCGTGCCACCAAGAAGTAAACCGGAGGTGAAAGGTTCGGTGGACCATCGTTATCCCGGGTGGCAGACTCGGGCTCGCGCCCTCGTAATCTGGCTCGGGCAGTGGGGATCGTCCTATCACGCTCCGCGTCGAAAGTCGGGCACGTGAGGTCGAAGTTGGACAATTCGGGAATGGTTCGTGTAGCCTAGTGGGTGTGGACGATCGTGTGAGGCCGGATGTGCGCGAAGTGGCACTGTCCGCGCGCTGTGCTTCGTGCCCGGATGCGCGCGGCCGGATGTGCCGGGGCGTACTGTTCGAACGCGACCGATCTGAGTTCACGGCGTTCAAGAAATCGTGCGGGGTGTGTGGTAGTGGTCGTTGCAAATCGAGTTTTGCTTTTTTAAAATATGAGTGTACTTCAAAGTATGTCGCTGAATACGGTTTTCGGTGGTGGAGTTACCAAGAAACACTACGATGCCTCAGCCTCAATCTTACTTACACCGACCCGGTCAAATCCAATCTCAACTACACTGGCCCGACCTCAAGCTCAACTACACTGTTTCAGTCGGATTTTATTCCGGCAATCGACTTTCGGTCGTAGGTTTGGCGCGAAACTTGTATGAGTGGTAAGTCTCTCTCTCTCTCTCTCTCTCTCTCTCTCTTGCGCACACTCGAGTTGAGATTTTCTTGGTAAATTTACTATCTGCCCCCAAGCTCAACTATGATGGCCCGTCCCAAGCTCAACTACGATGGCCCGCCCCAAGCTCAACTACGATGGCCCGCCCCAAGCTCAACTACGATGGCCCGGCCTCAAGCTCAACTACGATGGCCCGCCCCCAAGCTCAACCACGATGGCCC